>JALPQI010004479.1:0-85414 GCA_025490895.1 Thaumatotibia leucotreta
TGTAGCTCCCATCACAAATACAAATAATGTTCGATTGCTTTTTTTTAGTTTGACTCTGACCCTGTAGATAGTTGTCGAAATTACATTCCAGAAAGTGCGGGTCGCCAACACCGATATTTATATTCATACATACAGGGTAATAACGGGGTCGTAATCTCAACTGAAAAACGTGATAAAGATGGTCTTTCTGAACAATGTTTCCCATGGGACTTATATAAACAAACGTACTTTTGTTTACTAGTGAAGTTCGAATGCATTAATATGCATATATTTCTTCATAGTAATCCTTCCCAACTCATCAGCCTATGACAGTCCACTGCTGGACGTAGGCCTCTCCTATTAACTAAGCGTATAAACGCATTAGGAGGAAAATACCCATAATCGCCACGTTGGGCAAGCGGATTGGCGATCGCAGTAATGTGTCCACTATGATGACGCTGCTGCCCATCATCAATCTTTTATCAAATAATGGTCAGTGACACTTCAATCCCTTAGTCGACTCTTACGACACCCGCAGGAGGAATTAGGGTGGCGACAAAAAATCCCAAATGTGTTTACATAATTATGAAACTAGACTGGAAATTATGAACACTTCTGCACCGGTCCGTACGAAATCCTTGTTGATCCATCCAAGACCATCCAACACGTTTTTCACAGTTGGGATCACGACTCTATAATCACCCTGTATACTTACATATTTATAAATGCATTTACCTACATGAAAATTCTGTAATCACAACTTTATTATACTTTCAGTAGAGGGTTATGAATAATTTATATTTTTATTTGGGTTTTCTGGAATAATGTTATCTATCAAGTAATTTATATACTTCTAGTTTGTGATTGACAGATTTAAAGATTATTTTGGGTTACACCCCCTATGGCGTTATTAAGTCATGTAATATAAACTTTATTATAATATTTATTATTGAAGAGATAGAAAATCTTAAATAGCCTCATACACCACTCTGTCGATAAGAAATTAGAAATTTTAAAAGATTTACTGTTTCAAAAGGAGCTAGGAAGAAATGATAATTGCTGTAATTATTATTATAGTTATGTCGTTATCTATAAGTATGACTATTTGGAGGGAAATGTTCAGTTTAAACAAACTATTGTTGTGTAACTGTATTCTGTTGTTGTTATAAGTAACCGTGTGTTGGATGTAATTAACTACTTATTGATATTGTTCGGCCGTTACCATGTTATCTGAAGCTATTAAATTTAATTATGTATGGTACTGTGAATAGAATAAGTAATATTATAATTTAGCTTTTTTAATGTTATCTTGTCCTTGTCATATGTATTTTCAGTACAGCTGGTGCTTTTTTTACGCGCTAGTGCGAGAAGTGGTTCATTTTATGTAAGGTCGAAAACTTTGGAGGGCCATTTGTACTGAAAAACGTACGATACACGTGCGAAAAGGAACTTCGTAACTCTTGTCGATTTAAAACAGTCCCTTCGGTCGTGTTTTAATTTATCGCCACTCGTCTCGAACTTCATTTTTTTCGCGCTTGTATCGTAATGTCTTATTTTTGGCAAGCGGGTGTAAATCTATGAGAAACTATAGTTGGACCACAAAGTGACTATCACTTTTAATATGATCGGCAGTTAATTTCTGTGGTTCAACTCCATAAATGCACACCAGGGTCATGTAGCCCATGTATGTATAATTGAAGTTCTATGGGTACAGTGGGTCTTGTGACCATTTAATAAATCGGCGTTACAAAAAGTCGTCAATGTCTATGAAATAAGTTTTAGCAATTTCACAAAAAATAGTTCTTTACGTTAAGTAGGCGATGATCCAATGAAATTATAATAAGGATCAAATATTTATTGTGTGTAGAAATAATTTTAAAAATATCCTATCAACTGCTGAATCATATTTCATAGACCAACAATACTTTAAGGGGTTAAGATTTTTGTAAACGTTAAATTCGTTTTTTTAAGAATGGTTGTAATGTGAACATGGTGGAATTCATTTTAAATACCAACTAGACAACTGTAACATCGGTGTTCGTGTGGTTTGAGAAATAAAACTACGAATTTATACTGTGAATGACATTTTATTCCAAAGTACATCCATACTTTTATACATATAACATATCTACCAGCTATCACTAGCTGTACAGTACAAACGCAACGCAATCACAAAATAGCACTAAAAGTGCCTTAACCTAACAAAAAAATCTTTACATCATTTGTATGTTAACTCCTAAATCATTAATATCAGTCATAATAGTCCCACACTAGTTATCACTATATTTACAGAAGTGTGTAGATTCGCTCGCCAATCGAGTCCGAATTGTTGCTCCGCTAGAGAAGTGTCAGAGTGACTCTCCTGTCCTGGATAGTTCCCATGTGTCTCGTGTTAAGCGCGCGCTGAGCATCAAACGGCGTCCGGAAAGCGACCCTCGCGTCGCCCGTCGGCTGTCCGCGTTCGTTGTAACGTCTTATGACGTCATCTTGAGTGAGCTCAAACTCTCCAAAGAAGCCGAGGATATCGTCAACTGAAGCGCGGAACGGGACGTTTTCTAAGGAAAGCACGCAGCCGGGGGCTCCAAAGTCTTCAAGTGCGGCGTCATCGTCTTCTCGCATGTCGCGCACGTCACGCGTGTCGCGGCCGTTTTCGAAGCCTCCTCGACCTCTGCCGCGGCCTCGGCCTCTATCGAAGCCGCCCCTCCCGCGGCCTCTGTCGAAACCACGCCCGCGTTCGTTCCAACTACCCCTTCCTTGGTCAAATCCGCCCCTGTTGTAGCCGCCTCGGTCGAAGCCACGGTCAAAACCGCCGCGGTCGAAGCCGCCGCCGCGGTCGAACCCTCCGCGGTCGAACCCGCGGCCGCGGAAGCCGCCTCGCTTGGCGCCACGTGGACCGTCGAAGAACTGCGGAGGCCCGTTGCCGAGCGGACCGTTTCCGCGAGGACCGTTCAGGGGACCGTTGTCCATGGGTCCTTCTCTGTGTTCTGGTAGTTTAGGCCCTTCTAATGCCTCCTCCACTACGCCGCGTGGAACTAAATCGACAGTGACTCGACAGCCGTCGAGGTTGTGGCCGTGTTTGGCAGCCGCACAGCGTGCTTCGCTTGCCGTCCGAAACTCGCAGAAACAATCACCCGAAGGGACTCCGGAAGGGTCTAGCATGAGATGTATCCGTGCCGGCACCGCGCCCGTGTCGGATAAGAATGTAACTATCGTCCGATCCGTCGCGTCACATGGCAGGCCCTTCATTAGCACGCAGTCGAGCTCATCCTCCAAGTCCGGCGGTCCTTGTGCGATCTGAGGCTGCATCTGGTTAGGGAAGCCGGGACGATTGGCCCAGTTGACGGCAGCAGTGCGCGGGTCCATGGCGCCGTTGCCAGGGAAACCGCCGAATTGTGGGTTAGGGAAGTTGCCAGCGAACGGTTGTTGCTGTTGAACGAAGGGTGCCGTGAAGAAGGGAACCGGTTGTTGCCCTTGAGCTGGTTGCTGAGGCTGAGCGCCTTCAAATCGTCGCTGGCGGGGGTCTCTTGGACCTCGTTCCTCTACGGGCTCCATGGGCGGCGGCGGCTCGACTTGTCGAGGGAAATCTATCTTTTCATTCTGCATGACCTTCTCTTTCTCGTACTCCTCGTCAGTCACAGCTGAGATAGTTGGTATCCTTTTTCCGAATGCGTAATTGTTTCTCCTTTCAAACGCTAATCTAGCGTCTTCTGGTTTGGCGAACTGGACGAACGCGGTTTTGGTTCTCGTCATACGGCAGTCGTTGAGCATGATGGAAAGTAAAGAGAATTCGCTAAAGGTTTTGATAATGTCATGTTCTTTGACGAAGTTTGGAAGCTCCGCGAGACGTAGAACAGAGCAGACAGGGGCTGCTTGCGGCGGAGGTACGCGAGGTTGGGTTTCTTCGACGATGTTGTCGTCTCGGAATGGCATGTACGAGTCCGTCGCGCTCTCGTACGTTTCGTCGTCCAACGCTTCTACAACCACCGTCTCACCTTTCAACTCATTGTTCTTCCTTTGTAAAGCTAGCTGCTTAGATCGAGGGTCGCAGAATCTCACGAAGATATTGCCGGTGCGCCGACCAGTGTTGTCGTTGATCATCTTGATGCCATGCTTGTCGATGAGGAACGGGAAGAAGCGACGGACGTCGCCGTAGCTAGTATGATTGGGTGCATTCCTGATAGCTACACAACAATCTGGAGTAGTGTTTTGCTGTTCGTTTTCAAATCGTGAGCGACCGTCCCTTCTAAACGTACTACCGCCCCTTTGCCCACCTCCTCGTCCGCCTGCAAATCTGTTCCCTCCGTTCTGCTCAACCTGGAAGGCGTTAGGATTTCGCTTTTTGCCAAGTTCGTTTAGTTTGTTATACGCGTCACTGATAGCAGGATCGTTGAATCGGTTTACCGGTGACTCTAACGCGTTGGGTGAATTCTGCATGGAAACAATAGCGTTGTTCATAATTTGCTGCATGTTCGGGTTTGTCTGGTTGCCATTGCCGAACATGGGCGCAGGGGGCGGTATGGGTGTTTCTTCGACCAGATTGATAGTCTTTTCTTGAGACTTGGGATTAGTGCGACGGTCGTGGGAGCGACGAGGCGAGCCCCGGTCGGACCGCTCTCGAGATCGGCTGCGTTCTTTCCTGTCACGTTTCCGATCGCGTCTATCGCGACTTCGGCTGCGATCCCGTCGGCGTCTCTCCCGCGAGCGCGATCGGTCGCGCCTGTCCCGCTTGCGATCCTTACGGTCCCTGTCTCGTGACCTGGACCTGGATCGTGAGCGCCGTCTATCTTTTTCCTTACTGCGTTTCCTGTCAGGTCTGTCATCATCGTCTAAGATTTCACTAGGGCTTATGAGAGGTGCGGGTGGTTCAATGACGGCTGGTTGCGGGATTTCGTTAGGGTTGCCTATTCCAGGGATTCCGAAGCCGGACATGGAGTTGCCTAGGGCTGCTGAGAAGGGGGTGATAGCTGGGGTGACGGTGACGGGGGTGGGGAGGACAGGCGCCGGCGCGGGGGCGGGGGCTGGGGCCGGAGCTGTGAGGGTCATGATGGGCACAGTCTGTCTAGCTTGTTCTATGACCTTGTGCATCTCTGAGCGGGAGCTGAGGAGGAGTTTGACCTGGATCTCCTTGATCTTCCCGCAGTCGAGCATCATCGCTTGGCGCGCATCCTCGTCCGTACTGTAACAATACGATCCTTGTAAGTTAGAGGCACTATATTGAACCTATAATGAGCTCCAAAAAGTAAATAAGAAGGCATTAGGTGGGTATGTATTAATGTGTACTTACATATTGAATCAACCAGAAATTATTACCTTGTCTAGTTTTAGTAAAAAGTTAGTAATTTTAGAATTGTAACTAACGTGCGACTCAAACATATTAAAATATTATCGAACCGGGTTCTCACGCATTTAAGTAGATGAATGCTTGACATTTAATAAGTTTGTACCTAATTCCCTGTAGATGTGAATGGCGAATTATTTCACTTCGAGTTCGATTATAGTCAGGCCCCAATTTCACCACGTTGACAAGTGCTACAATTTTAAATTTACTGTTTCTCCAATCGGGGCGTCTATAGGCTACAGATACAGCTTAACATCGGAAGGGCCGTGCGTTTGTTTGCCACCAACATAAAATGTAGTTCAGGAATTTTAATAAATCAGCAGTTATATAGCTAATTTTTACAATTGTCACAATAAACACGACAATTGTAGCGAAATTCCGACGTAAGCCGAACCTCATGTCAAAATTTAATTAAAATTGTAGGTACTAAACCTTGCGACAACTGTCACGGGTTTCGGAGAATAAAAAGTAGTTTATTAACGATATAATAACGTTGTTAGTAATAATTTTATGTTGGTGGCAAACAAGCACATGAACCGTCCGATAGTAAGCGGTAGCCGTAGCCTATGGATGCCAGTAATAGTCATATTTTACAATTGTCACACTTGTAATTATGGTGAAATAAGCCACAATTACGTAAGCACTAAATTTCAATATCAACATGCTTTTGGTGTTCATTTTATAAACTATAAGTGATATTATAATAGGTAGGTATAAAAACGCTCACTAAGCTTAAATTCCTAAACATATCGTACTTAGTCGCCTCTAAGCCGGTACATTCGTACATTAAATCTAGTTGCTGAATAAATCGATAATTTTAATCGTTCTATGGCCGAATTTGTAAAAGAATTTATTATAATGTGTTGTGTGTATTTTTTTTTATTAGTTTAATTAAAGTTTTTTAATCTCACGCCAACCGGGTGTCCCTAAAACTGAAAAAGCACATATGCACTCGTTTTTCACCACATATGGGTCACACTAAGAAACAACCAGGTTTTCACGGTGCTTACCCGTGGTACTACTGGTGGCACTACTAGAAGTACCACGGGGATTATTTTTTGCTCGTAGTACTACTATCCTGCCTAGTAGTACCACGGGAGATTTTTCATTACCCCTGGGTCGCGTTTTATAAAGTTACAATTTCGCTGTTTGCCTCTCTTTCTAGCTAATATGTGCGTGCGTTAGAGAGGCAAACAGCGAAATTGTAAATTGTAGCTTTATAAAACGCGACCCTGGTCCTACTTATTTTTTACAGGCTGCTCGAGCCTGGCCGCTCCAATATATCTAATGGCAAATGTCAATAACATCTAAAGTTTTCAAAGCGGACTATCAACGCAATTGTCCTGGGTGCTTAGCCAAGTTGCCAATCGCTAGCGCTTAGTCGTCAATCGCAAACGAAAGGCAGCTAACTGTTTTTGTTGCACTAATATGAAAGAGCAACTACGATACGCTACTAAGCGCTAGCGATTGGCAACTTGGCTAAGTATCCTGCTGCCAGTGCCAACGGCCCTACCGCGAAAAACGAAATTCGTAAATTTCAAGGATTTGTCTCTCTCACTCTAATGACGCCTTCGTTTGAGTGACAGAAAATCCTCGAAATTTACGAATTTCGAGTTTCGCGGTAGTAGGCCAGGTATGGTTTAATTATAAATTTTATAAGAGTAAATGGGTCAATAACTTTTTCTTTGTTGTTATTCTGCCACATCAGCATCACCCAGGGGACTAAAGTGGGATAGTTTGCTAGAAGAAAGTATCTTGCAAAGTCTACTATCGTACATAATTAGTGGGTGACACACCTTAGAAAAGCCCCATAACTATCAAAAAATTAAACATTTTGTCAATTTGAATTCTATTAAACTGTAAATTTAACGGTGACCCAGGAGAACGTAACCATGGCAACGAGTGACAAAAAAAAATTGACCTCACTTCTTTCACTTCATCAGCCTATAATTTATTAGACCACAGCTGGACAATGGCTTCTCCTATTAACTATTAAGCGGAAGTAAATGCCCATAATCGCCACAGTGGGCAAGCGGGTTAGCGATCGCAGTGTCCATTACGATGATGTTACTACCCATCGTCCATGTTCAATAGGTTAAGGGCCAGTACCATTTTTAACCCTTAAATGCATGACCTTGACAAAGATTTATTCAAATTCGAGAATACATCATACATATATACATCACTATGCATTTAAGGGTTAAATCCCCAAATCAGCCTAGAAAATCCGAAGTTCCGTCGACGGAGGCGATCCGCGGCGATTGATGTCTATTTCGCTCTTATGCCGTCATAGTCGTAGTATTATATTATATGCGTGTAAGCGATATGTTGACTAAAAGCCAAGCCACAAAAGATCTATTTTCTCATTCATTAAACATTTGAATATTTGTTTATTTTATTTTTGTGTCACACATGTAATTAAATCTTTTGAAAAATAATGTTTATAAGCTTTAATGTCTCATGAAATTACAGCTTATAACTGGGTCATGATACTAGATAACAATATGTACCGGATATATTTGCATGTCCATCGCCATGCAAATACAAGGTGCCCGTGAGGAAAGGGAAAAATTTTAACAGCATATTCCTGAGACTATAAGAAGCAAAAAATGTTAAGTGAGTTTTGGTCAAATCAGCAAAAAAAATTTTTTTTTTGTTTTTTTTGATGTTTTGAATGTCTCAATACACAAAAAAAGGATTTTATTAATGAAACTATCGCGAAAAATGCACTTTAAAAGTTTTTATTTTTTATTTGCTAGGTAATTAAAGATTTTGTTTGTTCATTTGATGTCTGTCAATTAAGTGTGACAGGACTAAGACAACATGGTAACAAAATCGTTTCCTAAAATGCGTTTATTATAGCGTAACGGGCTAAAACGGTTTTCGGAAAAAATATAATTTTCTCTTAAAATAGACTCAATCCAGAAAACTTCATATGACATTTTTAACTTCCAATTTGGTCAGAAATCCGCTGTTGTTTTTTTTCCCCTTCCTCATGGGCACCGTGTATATCACAGCCGGTACCGATGCCAAGAACGCATTTAGTTGTGTAAGGGCACGACGGCACGAGGGAGTGGAGTTTCGACACGGTTCGCGCTGCCGGCACCGCTAAGAGGTCGCGTCGTCAGGGCCTGAGGGCCATCCTGGGGATGCCTGGGACAAACAGCCGCATAAGATGGCTTACCAACTCGAGGCAGTCGGTCTCACCGCGCAGAATTGGGCATGCAGTGACTACCAAGTACAAGTTATAACTGACCTCCAAGGAGTTGTACCCAAGCATTCCCAATAGGTATTTTGTAAGTTACAGAAATGTATAGTACCCATACAATTTTTTATACAAAAGCCTTAGAAAGGCTTTTTGGATCATCTCTAGCGATAAGGTGTACGTCGATTCGTATGGGAACCACACAATCGACGAAGCCTCCAGCTTGCTTCTAACTTAGACGTGTGCGCCGCGCCGGCGTCACGCCGCCGCCGACCTTTTTCGCCACGCCGCCGCCGCCGACTAATGGTCGGCGTGAAATCGGCGTGGCCTTGACTAAATAACAGACTTATTTCTTATGGGTTATTTACTAAATACTAAGCTTCGTACTTGCTTTATGTATTTCGAGTGTCATCACTCATTATACGTACATACTTAGGCTCGACGATATCCAGCCTCCCGAACGGTCGGTTTCGGTTTTTGCACAAGCAACGTCAGGTTGTACAGAAGACCGAGAAGTATAACTTGCCCCTCTGGTTAACCATCGAGACGTTTATGAATAAGGGGTTACGTCTCGTTTATGATAAGGGGTCACCCCCTTATTCATAAACAAATACAGTACACTATTTCCAGCGGTACCAAGTAGACTTTTCCTCCTTGCACCGATACCACAATGCCGGGGGTCGTGATTATCAAGTCATCAATTTCTCTTCTACGATCTTCAGCAACCTGAATGTTGAGTGTGGTGCGGATCCGATCTGTCCAGTGCATGGGGCTCGGTCTTTTCCTTTTAAACTTTCCTGAGACAATAAGTTTTTGCAGGTCTTCCAAGTGGGGTTCTGCCTTTTCTCCGAACTTTTTTTGTCCGAATTTCATTTGCCAACCAACATTTCGCCGATGGTTCACTTTGACAACCAACAATTAGCAAATTTTTGTATGACAACGTTTCATTTGGCAGAATTATTATAAAACGGATTATTGTAATGACAATGACACAATGCTTTTAGCATACTGATCATTTGTCAAACCTTTCACTAGGCCTAACAACTATTACACGAATAACGTTTCACCAGTGTTTGAACTTAGTAAAAAATACATATTTAAACCGTTCTTTAAAATTATGATTGCTCATGTAAGAAGCGACTCTTTTGTTATTACCTCGGCATTGCGTTCCCTCATCAGTTTCATCTAAATTACTATTTAGAACTCGACTTTTAATTGTTTATCAACATTAATATAAAACCCCGTGTAAGCTGTTATTAAAAAAACATAAACATACCTATATAAAATTCGCCCCAAACTATACCCAAAAACATTGGTAATTATTTAGTTAACTAAATGCCAGCTAAACCATAAACCACATGAAAATATGTATTATGAAAAGTTCCAATTAAAAACCAAGCCTAAAGATAGAATTGCCAACCATTTAGTTGGGAAATGAAACGATTTCATAAGATTCAATTGGAACATGATCTTTCGGCGAAATGACTTTATGCGAAAAATTGGTTGCGATGTAATATTCGTACAAACAATTTTCGGAGATGATTTAGAGAACCCTTCCAAGTTTGTGGGCTATGTGTCCAAAGAACAAGTACCTAACCAACAAACAGTAGAACAAGTAACCCAAGTAGACTACTGGTACTTGTATTGTAGCGTCAGCGTCGGAGTATGTCAGTTATACCACCCACGTTCGGTTCGCCGACTATAAAGTAATTATGGCTGAAACCTTGGAGAACTTGAGCACTCATTGATGTCTGTAGAGCAACTGAATGCGTTGGGCTTAAGATACAAACGTAGATTAACCATATGAAATATAGAGAATTTGTGATACATACCCCAGTCAAGATCTAAGCTCAAAGTCGACGAATATGTATACCGGAGACAGACAGCTAGTCCAGTTAGGTGGATCTAACTTTGAGAAAAAGGTCAATAGTAAAGTAGTGCCGGTCAGCACAATATCTTCTCATTCGCTTAAAAATCATGATATTCATGATTGCCTGGCGTCAGTATTACGTCATAATATGAAGAGACCACAGAGAGAACAAGTAGTAGTGTTAGTAATTTAAATTTTAGAAGGAAAACCAACCTCAAATTGAACAGAATAAGGTGCAAATTTGCCTTGATTTTTTAAAGTAGGAACTAGAAAATGTACCTATCGGAGATAAGAGATAACGCCGCTTTACTTAGGTACTCAACCTCGTACCTGTATCTAAATACGACCTTCCCGTCAACTATAGGAAATTTCACCTGAGTTGAGGTGAATCATTACACATTCAAATGAAGCACTAACTGCAAAAAATTTAGTGAACGAATGAATGACTTGCGTCAAAATATTGAAGCAAATCCCTTGAACAAACTTTTTGGTCAATCTCGCAGTGCAATTGGGTTTAATGTCAGTAAGAAAAAAGAACACTAATTTCAAATTCCTCGCGTGTTTACATGACATGTTGATGTGTGCGTGACCTCAACTCTCGTGGAACTATCTACTAGGTACCTGAGTAATTATGTATTTATGTCATACCTAATACAGGATGATTAGAAGACCGATGGAAATCTCTAAGATGAAGTAAATATAGACCATTTACAACCATTTGGTCGCGCACCGTGCGGTTTCAGAGGAACTTCCTCCCGCGGACGGTCCGTCTGTGGAATGAGCTCCCTGCCGAGGTTTTCCCATTGGACTACAGTATGGGGTTCTTCAAAAGAGGAGTGTACAAGTTTTTATTGGGTCGGCAACGCGCATGCGACACCTCTGGGGTTGCAGGCACCCATAGGCTACGATGACCGCTTTCCATCAGGCGGGTCGTATGCTTGTTTTCTACCGACGTGGTATAAAAAAAAATTTAAGCCATGGACGAACCCTGACTATTTTTTTATTTCTTTTTCGTTTTGTAGCCAAAATACCAAAAGTTTAAAAATAACTGCTAATTTTTTAGCAAGTTAAGCGAGATTTTTAGGTCCTAATTTCAATACCTGGTAAAATATCCGAATAAATGATGAGACCTAAAATGACATTATTCCTATTATTCGTTATAGTATGTAATTTATTATTAAAAGTATTTAATCATTACATCTGTTTTTTGATCATGATCATTCTGTCTTATAGTTTTTGATGCTGTCGCGTAAAGTTGCTAAAAAAAATCTTACAGTAGATAGATGGGCGAGTATCGCCGTGTCTCTTTTATTCACACGGGAGAGCGTATCTTTTGTTCGTGTTTATAGCCGATAGTTCATAGCTTAATAGCTCGCGGTGAGACCAGTGCCATGTTGGCAAGTATCAAATATCTAACTCTTTGACAATAGATTCGTGCTCAGATAGCCTAATTGTGAGCATCCTGGCCGCTCTGATATCTGGGTCGCGTTTTATAAAGTTACAATTTACAATTTCACTGTTTGCCTCTCTTTCTAGCCAATATGTGCGTGCGTTAGAGAGGCAAACAGCGAAATTGTAAATTGTAACTTTATAAAACGCGACCCTGATGGGTGATTTTTTACACACTAGTGCGAGAAGTGGTTCATACCTTGTCGGGTTGAAACATCGGAGGGCGATCTGTACTGAAAACATCGTACAGTCAAGTGGAAAAATAAGTATCAACAGAATCAGCTCATAAATATGTTACGACGTTCTTATTTCACAGAATTAGAGTGCACTGGAACATATTTTTGAACATTTTTGTGTACACCTTACTTTGTCTTTGACTGTACGATACACGCGCGAATAGGAAATTCGTAACTTGTATCGATTTAAAAACGCCCTTCGTTAGTGTTTTAATTTATTGTTTTATTTATGAATAAACTAAATTGTTTTTTTTTTGTATGATAAACAAACTCTTTTCGAACTTCCATTTTTTTCGTTTTGTAATGTACTATTTTAACTAGGGCTCACGGTACACGTGTAACCCGCCAAACCGGATACCCGTGTTCTTAAGCCCGACGGCACTAAGAACCCGAATTACACGAACCCGCCGGGTACCCGTGTCCGTGTCCAATACACGGATACCGTTTACACGAAACCGCGTGCTACCCGGGTACCCGGGTACTTAAGACCGAACCGAACGGGTTCGAAATAATTTGAGCAAATGAAAATAATGTATATAATTGAATGTAACCTGCAGCTTCGTTCGACACAACAAAACACTACCTGTTCAGGAAAGGTCAGCCGATATAACTTTTTTATAAATGTGCTATAAATTTCGACTCTATCTGTTACACAATAAGGTCAATTTGACACAATTAGCCTTCCGCTTATCTATCCATTTGTACTACAGCTCTAAGTCTCACGACCCATTCGTAAGCTTCTCGTCAAGGACGTCCCCGAACCCGCGGGTAATTAAATTCCGTGTAAATAATACCCGTGTACCCGTGCAGACGGGTATTATTTACACGGACTTTAATTACCCGTGTAAATCGGGTCAGAAACCCGTGTACGTGTAACACGAACACGGGTATGAGAAACGTTGACACGAAACCCGGACACGACCGCGAGCCCTTATTTTAACTTAGGGACGTTCGCGGCAGCACAAGAAGACTATCCAAGAATAAATAAAAAATAATAATATCCAAGAATTGTTCTACTTAGTATTAGCCCTTATCTAATATCTAAAGGTGTATGCAGACCAAAAGAGCATTCGTTGTTCTATCCCCCCACTCTACGAAATCAACGAATCACGTTTCGTGTAACGATCGAATTTCGTAGAGTAGGGGGATAGAACAACGAATGCTCTTTTGGTCTGCATGCACCTTTAGTAACTATTCGACCACTTTACCTGCCTAAGGGCTGATTTTTCAATCGCCAAATAAACCTATCCATTAGTTAAAATTATCACCATCCTTTTCTAAACTCATCAGTTAAAAAAGGACAGGGCTAACATTTATTTGACAGGTACTGTTAACTGGGGATTGAAAAATCAGTCCTAAGTCGAAAATTGAAACTGCCATTTTTGCTTTGTATACACGTGCTTATACCAAAGTAATTTTCTAGTTCCCGCAATTCTAGGTATTAAACCTAATCTACTTACAAATGACCTTACAGTTAGTCCATTGTCATGAAAGTAAAACTTACGTACGGTCGGCTCTAATAATATGTATACGATTTTGATCTTTATGCCTTTCACATACGTTCCAAAATGTATACATATAATTAGACGTGACTGTACCTAATCAGTCGTTACTTGCCACGCCGCTGTCTACCTACATAACTCGCACGATATTGTTTGTTGTCAATCTCTCAGAGGGGGTTTAGCAGGCTGACCGAACAAGATGCCATACCCCACTGGTCTCACGAGCTACTAAGCTATGAACTATCGGCTATAAACACGAACAAAAGATACCTACGCACTCCCGTGTAAATAAAAGAGACACGGCGATACTCGCCCAGCTATCAGCTATCACCGCCGGGCGAATCTAGCTGTGACTCTTTTTTACAAAACACTATCAAACTGTCGGCTATAAGCACGAACAAAAGATACGCACTCCTGTGTAAAAAAACAGACACTTCGGCATTTGTATAAGGTACCGTGCCTCCTTCAAATGACAAAGTACCACATCCACATGGTAACGAAAAGAGACTTCGGCAAAAATGATGCCACCAAAATAAGGTGGTCGTAACGGTAACCGTTATAATGGCGGGACCAGATCCTGAATTCGATCGATTCGTATTGCATTATTAAGTACTATTTGGTACCTGTTATAAAAAAATTAGTACCTCTTTTATTTCTAAGTTACATTTGAAATAGTCTGGTTCCGCCATTATAACTGATTGAATATAACTTTGAAATAAAAGAGGTACAATTTTTTTACAAATAGTACTAACTTTATAAAGGTTACGTCGAAACGCTCAGATATTCACCCAACTACTTAGTGGCATGCGTTATATTCGCCAGTTACTTGGGTCGATAACATTTTTACCGCTGTTTTATTTCCCGTTGTCTAAAAGACAAAGTTATTAGAGTTTGTTAAGGTGCATGCAGACCAAAAGAGCATTCGCTGTTCTATCCCCCTACTCTACGAAATTCGATCGTTACACGAAACGTGATTCGTTGATTTCGTAGAGTGGGGGATAGAACAGCGAATGCTCTTTTGGTCTGCATGCAACTTTAGAAGAAAAATGCACGATATTCACCAAACGGCCCAGATCGGAAAGAATACCAACGGATGTGGCGACATCCGATAGTGTCCGCCGACTTCTCGACGCATACGATCAGACGGCGACAGCCGATTGCGACGAAGATACGCGTCGTGCCCTAGTGCACAGCTTGGCAATATAAACAAAGACGGTAAATAGGTACTACATGTGTATCCCACTATATCAACTCATCAAGTGACAGAAATTGACCTGAAGTGTTAGCAATAAATTAATGAACAACAATACCATGAAGTTTCCAGGAGAATAGGTATTCTTAATTTCTGAAATGTCTCATCGATGCATTGCTAAGTGAACATTTTTTGATGAAGTTCTCCACTTTTTACCAAAAGCGTCAATGAAATAAATGGAATATTAAGACCGCCTAACTCGAAACAATTGTTTTCCGTGTTTAAAGATCGAATTAAATAAAACGGAGTTTAATAAAATTTTACATCTTCCATAGTAAATGAATGGAAAAAATTTCGGCCAAGAGCGAGATGGGCTCGCGAACAAACGGTTCCGTAGCGCTAATCAAAATATTATAGTCAAATCAACCTATACCAATCGCCAGTAGAATAAAAGAAAATGTAAACAAATATGGCTTTCCATAGCGTCGGCCTTTGACACGTATCGTGAAACACGTTCGTAGATATATATTTACGTTAATATTAATGAATATCAATAATTTTAACTAAATATGTATGAAAACTTAAGGTTTAAAGTTTTGAGTAGCTAATAAAACCAAGATTGTGTTCTACATGTAAGTGTGTGATTATGGAATAATGCAACTTTTTAAGTTTTTTTTTAGATTCTACTGGCGAATTGAAGATACTTTGATCAAATCAAAAATCGGTGAAAAAGTTGGTCAACATCCGTGGTTTAAAAAATACAGGACCCTGGACACACTTTTTACGACACTGAGAGATGTTATCTAGAAAACGGTTCAGTCAAAGAAAAGTGCGTAGCTGCACTGGATCATATTGTATGATTTCAAGCAAACACGTAAAAATGCCGGGTCTCCCCAAACGAACTTACAACACCATTTTTTATCTTTTGACCGCCAGACTGCGAATATTCCTCCGAGCTCCGCCACGCGATCACGATTATAGCCAAAATTTAACTTTACGGCATCCAACGTAATAAGTTCCGTACAGTGCCGGATTTAGAAATTTGCCGCCTGTAGGCCAGTTATATTTTGCCGCCCCTATCCACTGTGCTAATTTAAATAATTTGTTAGGAAAATTACGAAGAAAGGCGATACGTAAAAAAAGCTTCGTACATAAGTCGTTTAGGAACACTTGGACACTTTGGCAGGTATATTTCATTTCACACCCGTGTGTGCGTACCGGAGCGTTCGTGGTAGGAAAGGAAATCCAGCATCCCTACCGCGAACTACGAAATCCGCAAACAAATTTCGGGCAATGAAGGCGTCATTAGAGTGACGGAGACAAATCCCCGAAATTTCCGAATTTCGGTGTTCGCGGTAGCAGGCCTTCTCTTTTACTTTGTACAGTACGCGAACTTTTAGCTGGTGTGCCAGTGGAGGGATGGACGACATACAGTGACCGATACAGTGGTAGATTAGAGTTTATGCGAAAAGACTGGGGTACAAACTTTGTATGGAAATTAATAATAATATACGCGACTCCACCCTTATAACACAAACTCTAGATAGTCTAGATAGCGGTCGTTAAATTGGGAAAATAAAGAAGTTCTAACATTCAAAAATTAAAGATCAGTCTGAGCATAATTAAATCATTTAATACATTTCAACTCGGTTTTTATAGTTAATTAAAATTATTTTTTCTACGCTCACTCGCAAACAACAAATCAATCAATTTAACAATAAAACCAGAAAACATTATTATTTGGCTTTAAATATATCTGATAATTAACAATTATAGAAAACAACTTTTAGTCCCATCTTGTAGCCAGATTTGGTAGCTGGCTTCTTGTGAGAAAAATATTCCTGATTCGAAGTAGTCTACTCAAAGAAGAAAGCGCTGAAACGTACGTTTTAAATCCATTACATTAATAGGTATATGCGACGTTTTTTCTGATTGTTTCTTTAATTGTTAATAATCAGGTAACTTTCTTTAATTATGTTTGTTGTTTAATTCAAAAAATTACTGAAATGTCGTCTGTTAGCGCACTATAAACAATTTACAAAAAAACGCAATTCCAATTGATTACAAGGTTTCATTATTCCCAGATTTATTTTTAATTATTGAACGTTACAATTACTGTTTTTCAGATTTTGGTCCCATCTGGTAGCCATATTTGGTAGCTAGCTACGAAATAGGAAACGTGTTTTCCTATCTTGTGGCCAGCTACCAAATGGGAAAGATTCTCTTATCCTCCAGTGTGCGACGCTGATTTTATCATTTCGTAAATTCTTTCTATTGAAGATTGAGAGGCTGTAATTTCAAAACATTTCATTAAAGTTCTTATTTTTTTTGATCGCATGTAAATTGCTGTTCATAGGTGTTTGGGTGTATTTGAGGTGCTGTAGTGTAGTACGCGGATTCCTTTTCTAAAAAAGTGGTCGTGTATAGCGACCTTGCAGTTTGAAAAATACCTCACATAAAGATTAAACGCCAGCTACTTCCTACGACTTCAAAATTCCCGTTTCGTTGCCAGCTTCGAATCAGGAATATTGTTCTTTTAAAAGCCAGCTACCAAACCAGGCTACAAGATGGGGCTAAATAATTACCATTTTGTAGTCAGCTTGGAATCAGGAATAGGTATTTTACTCATTTGGAAACCAGCCATGAGCTACCAAACATGGCTACAAGATGGAACTAAAGGTTGTTTTCTATAATTGTTAATTATCAGATAACTTTAAAGCCATATAATATTGATTTGTGGTTTTATTGTAATATTGATTGATTTCATATTTTAATGACAAACGGATCGCGTAAACTTACGTTTATTTTTATCCTGACATTTCGGGCATGACGTTACACCCTGGGTCGCGTTTTATAAAGTTACAATTTACAATTTCGCTGTTTGCCTCTCTAACGCACGCACATATTGGCTAGAAAGAGAGGCAAACAGCGAAATTGTAAATTGTAACTTTATAAAACGCGACCCTGGTCGCAGGCAGACTGGCGAGAAAATGTATCAACACCTTCGAGCTGCGCGGGTTTTTAGAACTTAATGTTACTGGTAATGTTACTGAAAGTTCATCGTAGTTGTTGTTAGACTCAGTCGTTCCCTTCCACCTTTTATAATTCTGCCGCCATGGCCGAAGTTTAAAAAAGTTCGCTTCTACTCTGCCGCTTGTAAAATCTGCCAAATTATTTTATTGAAACAAAAAAAAAATTTTTTTGCTGCCAATTCTGCCGCCCCTAAAATCTGCCGCTCTAGGCCATGGCCTACTTGGCCTACTGGTAAATCCGGCACTGGTTCCGTATTGGCTTAGCTGTCGGCCAGTGCCGTCATTGGCGTTGTAGTCACGATTTTCTGTTGTCGTCTATGGCCGGCTGTGGCGGTCAACAGGTTAAAAAAGTACAGCGGCCCTACCGCGAAAAACGAAATTCGTAAATTTCGAGTATTTATCTCTCTCACTCTAATGACGCCTTCGTTTAAGTGACAGAGAAAAATCCTCGAAATTTCCGAATTTTGATTTTCGCGGCAGTAGGCCAGGTCGTGCCGCCTTGCATCTCCGTATATGCAGCATAATTCATGTAGCCCTATCATGAGTTGTAACTGTCAGGTTAGGTTTTACTCGATACGTAAAGCAGTCCATCGCGCTCGCTTCTACAAATCAGTGCGAGCGCGATAGAATGCTTTATCTGTTATTTGACAACTCATGGTTCGGCTATTGGGCTCCGGAGCACGCTTGCTAAAGTGATGTAGCAAAACGTTTTATCGACCACAAATTGTATCGATGTCTTTCATTTATCATTGTACCCTAGCTTGCATTTTAAATATTGGATTTTTTCCACTCAAAATCACGAGCTCTTTCGATTTTAATACGACACAAACTTCATTTTTATAGAAGTTGCGAACAATGTAAAAAAGTTCACAGAAATATCCATCTAACACTATTTTATTGTTTCATGGTTTTGGATAATCTGTTGGTAAAAGTTGATTAAGTAAGACAAAGATTTAGTAGTACTAATGACGTTAATTAACAAGGAGCGGAATTCTTCATAGCAAAAACTACACTGTCAGAGGGATTGACTGAGGTGTTTTATCGACTATCGATAAATAATTGACACTTAACGATTCGCCGTTTATTTTTATTTATCGTAATCAGGCTTTTAGGTATACGTATTGTACAGTCACGGCAGATTATTAGGGATAACATTATTTTGTTCTATGCCACTGTCATTCAAATTATTTTAATAAGAAACAAAGTATAAAAAGTTAATCAGAAATGGAATACATATTTTTTTTTAAATATGATTTAGAGTTAATTGAATAGTTATTTTACACCATGTTGTTCAAAACATTTATGGTCGAAAAAATAAAATAAAAAAACATTATTAATTAGGTATGTCACTGTCACTCACTGTGAGTCACTGTACTCGTATATATCCAAAAGCCTTACTACATTATTTTAACGACGTTTCATTGAGTACAATTTTGTTTATCGATAGTCGATAAAACACTTCGTTCAATTCCTCTGACAATTTGATTTTTACTATGAATGATTCCTCTCCTTGTTAATAAAGCTCAATAAAAATAATTCTGAGCTGGAATAACGCGAGTGCCCCAATCGTAAAATATTTTTCGGTTACAACGGCAATAGGAAATGCCAAAATGTCAATGCGACAATACACGGTGCCTCGCGAGGAAACCACATAATTTTAACTATGCATTCTAGACATCAAAATAAACAAAAAATATTATGAGACCAAATGTCAAATGCCACAAAAAAAAAATTTTTTTTTTTTCGATTTTTTTAGACTTTTTGAATACTTTTTAACATTTCCAATACTTTTAATCATAACAACAATTTGTTAAAACTAATTTTTTCAGTGTTTTTTTCAGGGACAGGTTTTTTCGTCAAGTCTATTCTTATTTTTTGATTGTCAGGCAAAAGGTGTGGTAATATTAGAACACATTGTGGCAGCATTGTAATCAAAAAGAAGTTTTATGTCGAGTTACGACGAAAAACTTTTTCCGAAAAAAGGTTAATTATCTTTGGAACCAAGCCGAATCCAGGAAATTTTATATAACATTAAATACTCTAAATATGCTCAGGAATTCAGCATTAAAATTATGTGAGTTCCTCGCGAGGCACCGTGTATAAAGAAATAATATTTTTCTATTCGTCGACTGTAATGGTTGAATTAAAATTACGTACCTACACAAAAATATGACTCCCGTAGTCTTCGATTGTAACTCCCGTTACCTCAGGCTTGCTATCGCGAGCTTTGACATTCGTAAACTTCGAGGATGTCTCTGTCACTCCAACGCAGGTATCATTCGAGTGACAGGGACAAATCCTCGAAATATGCGGATTTCGAAGTTCGTGGTAGGGCCGCAGACTACACTCGAAGTTATATAAATTATACGAGTTGTATTATTAGTAGGACAAACTATCCAGTTAGTTAGGTTAGGTCCAACTTCGGGATGACGTCAATCGCCGAATCAGACTCGGCTGGGCAGAGTTCGGAAAGCTACAATACACCTTTTCGTCCAATATTCCGCAGTAATTGAAGACGAAAGTCTTTATTCAGTGTGTGTTGCCAGTGATTGGCATAATATATTATATGGTACTGAAACGTGGTCGCTTACAATGGGCCTCATACGCAGACTCAAAGTCACCAAAGGGCAGTGGAGAGGACTATGCTAGGAGTCTCTCTGCGAGATCGTTTTAGAAATGAAGCCATCCGCAGCAGAACGAAAGTAACCGATATAGCTCTCCAAACCGCTAAACTGAAGTGGCAGTGGGCGAGGCACATTGTACGTAGAACCGATGGCCGTTGGAGCGAAATGTTATCGAGTGGCGGCCACGTACCGGAAGGTGAAGCTTGGGTTTACCCACGCTGCGTAGGTGGGCGGAAGGTAGACTGATGACCTGCCGAAGGTAGCAGGAGTCCGCTGTATGCGGGTGGTGCAGGGCAGGTCATTGTGGCAATCTTTGGGGAGGCCTATGGTCACCAGTGGATGTTTTTCGGCTGACATGAAGATGATGGCACAAAATTATAATCATATACTTCGCTATCATATACATCTGAGCTCGCTACTCAAATATAATGAATTTGACCAATCGCGTGACAGCAAAGAAGACATCACCGAGCTGCCACCTCAAGATCTTCACTTCCTTTCGGCTTATTTATTTTATTGTTTCGATTAATTTACTTATTTTTATTGAGTGGTTGAAAAGTATTGCACACAGTATGTAGTGTTATAATTATAATCAAGCTTTTAAATCTCGTGCCTTACTTAACACGGTACTCACACACATTGTTTAAAATACTATTATTATATCTACATTGCAGTTATTATTACTTAATAATACAATAAACTAATTATAATGTTTTTTTGAAAGAAAAAATCACCAATTATCAAGTGTTTTTGTATTGAGAGGTTATTACGCTTTTATTTTACGCTACATATTTTAAAATTACACGCCTTAGAAACATTAGTAAGTTTTTTTTGAATAATATTACTTTTATTCGAAAAACTCGAATACTGGAAATAGAAGTATTCGCATTATTCGAATACTAAAATTGGACAAATATTGCAAGCCCTATTTACAGTCTAAGATAAATAAAGTAAGAGATTACGTTTGCTTTCATGCCCGGTCTGCACATGAGGTTCGTTGTAATTTGTAATAGAACAGAAACACACGTTTTCAGTCTTTTGATTCCTAACATCGAATCTTAGCACTGAAGATAATGTCTGTGTTGGATAAAGCTATAAATATAATCATTCGATTTCAATTTAATATTTCAAGTTACCTAATTATAATTTAATTTCTCCACAGCTGTTTTGCTACAAAATTTGGCGCAGTCGGTAGGATACCAAGTAGGTAATTTGGTTATTAGCATTAATACTAAAGACTAAAATCAGAGGCCACGGGGGAAATCGAACCCTCATAGTTATCTTTCGCAACCTACCATTAGTCGCAGTCGCAGCCACCTAGTCGTAGTTATCTGATCTGGTCACCAGAATTATTCTGGTGATTCCCACCTAAACCTTCAGCGATTTATCCTTTTCACAATTCTAGCTCAGATCCACATTGAGAGAAATGTTGCATTCTCAGATATATTATGGATTTTCAGCCCGCTCCGATCAATAATAAATAATTTCATTATGGCGGCCATTCACCACCATGTGTTGATCACAAAAATTTGTTTCACGGTCATGTTTATATAGATTACGACAGCAAAGTAGCTAAGCCCAGTCCATGAAATTAAATTCATTCAGCTTCAGAATTGTTTATGGGTTATTTTATTCAGTGTGTCAGCGGGTTATTTTTAATACGGCATCACCAGCAAACCAAGGTCCATTCTTTTAGTAAATTTTAAAAGTCGAAGATCTCTCACTAATTCAAACTTCAATTCTCCAAAAAAACGCAAAATGAACAAACCATCAGAACCTATTTGTTTAATACTCCGTAAGAAACTATTTTCAACCTACAGAAATTAAAATTTTAGATTTAGCTACTAGATCTCGAAATACATACCTAAATGTTTTCAAGAGACTAAAGCTCCAACATTTCGTTTACGTAGATACTTCTCTCTCAATCTAACGTCTTCACCAAAGCCGAAAAGCACATGAAGCACGTGAAGCTATTGAAATTAAGAAACATCGTAATTTTAATCAAAATGAGGGGCAAGTAATTACATGTTTTCAAGAGACTTTAAAACTGCAAGATTACGTTTACGTAGATACCTCTCTCTCAACTGAACGTCTTCACCACAGCCGTAAAGCACGTGTAGCTATTGAAATTAAGAAAATTCGGAATTTTAATCAAAATGAGGGGCAAGTAATCTCGTCCGCGAGGAATCCAGTGATTTACAAATGTAAGCATGGTGAAACATCCGTTCTTAACCCAATGCATGTTGTGAGGTGTAGGCCTAGTGACAACCCTAGCCTAAAAGTGAATGATCAAGACCAAGTTTAGTGCGGGTAGTTCGCAAAACCCCGCTAGGTGTAGATACATTTTCTTGCCAGTCTGCCTGCGACCACGGGTGTAAAGTCATACCCGAAACGTCAGGATCGTATTTAACGTAAGTTTACGTGACTATGTAAGGCAGGCTGTCTACAAATAGCTGAGTAGTAGCCATGCCGTGGCTTGGCGAATAAAGGTTACGTTAGTATTTACTCGATACTTACGTAATACTTATAGAGTAAACGCTAACGTAACATTTAATTGCCAACTTATGGTACGGCTACAAGCCTCTATTGTCATTGCGTGTGGACGTTCAAATATTTTTAAGCACCGCTGCCGATCCGATATATCTTGGTGACTAGGTACAGCTGAAATATTGTATTTTTCGGAATCAGTATACATAGTAATAATAGCTTTTTGAAAGTCCGTCACCAATTATAGTTAAGGCACGTCGTTTCGTCACTTGTCACGTCAACTGCTCCACTCTCCAACACCGTAGGCAGGAAAAACATTGTTCTAAAAAATCCATTAAGTCACGTTTTTTTTGTATGAAGTTTTACGGGCCTCGCGTAACGGAAAGTCAAATTTTGAATGTTTTTTTTTTAATTATCTAGATCGAATCTGCTTGTGATTCTGATACGAATGCGCCCAAGTACGCCCAGATCTAGAAGAATCCGGTTTTCGGGATTTTTTTAAACTCACAAGAATATACTCAGTTAAGACTTAAGCCTGTATCTTGATTTCTCCTAAGCTGATTATTTTTTACTGTATTCTCGGGCAAAATAACATAACGTAAAAATCTTTCGATGCATTTTACTTTTTTAAGTAAATTAACATACATTTTTATGTTATTAGTACGATTTACCTCGGGTAAACGGGGTATTAACCATGAAAATTAATTAGAGTTATCGAGCACCCGATTTTTAGGCACTGGCCTACTACCGAGAAAATGATGTTCGTACATTTCGAGGATTTTTCTCTCACTCCAGCGAAGGCGTCATAATGCCCCGGCCACGACATTGGTCTAAGGCGACCAGCGGCGAGCGAATCCATGAGTTGGAGCGGGATGCCGATATGGGTACGAGAGGGACCACCATACGTTTTCCGCTAAGCATGAGAGTTAGAGTGAGAGATAAATCCTCGAAATTTACGAATATCGTTTTTCGCGGTATGGTCGCTGTTTCAAATTCCATATTCACCACGATTTGCATTTGCAACGTTTTGTGCCGAAATATATATTGGGTGGTGAAAAGACCCAACTATGGTCCACAATTTCAACTCCTAAATAAGCATCAGTCCCTATCTTCTTCTTTTATTATGAATGAGGAGTTTTTGCCTATACATAGCACGATTAATATGACGATAATCGTAATGGAATATATGGGCGGCTTTTTATTTTGCTGTAGTTTTTTTTAATTTTCCAGATTTGGATTTTTTTATATTTTTCAACTCAGAATCACGAGCTCTTTTGATCCTCATTAGCAGAAAAAAGTGTCCCGAAAATTCGATACATTTTTTTGTCTTCCACAAAGTTACGTTACGGTCAAAGAAAGTGTATGAAAAATAGTAACTAAATGGAATTTTTTTAGACCACTTTTTATTTCTATCAGGATCGAAAAAGCTCGTGATTCTGAGTAGAAAAATTGTAAAAAAGTACAAATTTGGAAAAGTAAAAAAACGACAACAAAATAAAAATCCGCCCATATTCGATTAAGGTTTGGACCATTGTTGAGAGCGTTTGGACTATAGTTAATTTACATGGTAAATACCCCGTTTTAAATTATACTAATAGTGTAAATGACCATAGCTTAAAATCTTTAAGGTAGTTTCCCTTCGGACCCGAATCAATTTATCAACTTGTATGGAACTATGTAGTGGACGATTATGAAAACCAGTTAATCTCATTATGACGGTCATTAGCCTAGCCTAACTATCGGGTGCCTGTCGTGTTGCATAACGTCGATTGTCCTAAAATTTTTTGGCCGAGAATGTTTGGCATAATGTTACATGGCATACTACTTGTTTAGCCTACTTAATTTTGCGCATACACGTTTAAAATACCTACACCATATTTATTCTAATATTGATTACTCGAACGTCAAATGACCTAAAGCATAATAATCCTAATGTTCATTGTAATAAATATTGTTTTTCCTACTACTCGAACTGTCAATTTTCACTGCGCCTACTTTTATCATGTCCGAAATTTCATTCAAAAAGGCATTTTAATAACAATCTGCAAAACATTTGAACAACAGGGTGAATGGTTAAAAAAAGTTCAAGTAATAAACCAGGGTAAACCGACGTGGATTGGTTAGGTTTCGAAGCTAGGGCGGAGTGAATGGCGTAGTCTTTAAATACTTAAGTATTTTTAATCAATTGTTTACACATCCTCATACTTACAAAACGGAAAAAGGGGGGGCATTAAAAAAGAAATAATCTGAACCTCCCCTACCTTAACCTGGATAGGTTCGTTAGTTACCTTTTATCCCTTAGAGCGGAAATAGAAGCCCCGCGCAGCGGGGCTTCGTCGACGGGTTCCCAGGTCAAAATTGCTCACTTAAATTCTTTGGACAACAGGGTGAATTATTTAGTAATAGTTAAGTATAAGGAATAAAAAAATATTTTTAAAGTTCGTTAAAGGTAGGTAATCACTTTTAGTACATTATATAGTAGGAACATCACCATTATGCACAATAATTTTTCGATATATATTAGGGTGTCCCCTATTTTACGAATTTTAGAAATGAATAACGCATACCCCCTAAATCGGCCTTTATAACCCCAAAACACTCTGAAAAAAAAAATCAGCTCATTCCTGTAACAGGAACCCGTGCCGACTTTCATCTGAAATTCCCATACAAATTACTATGGAAAAAAATAGTCAGACAGTAAGTTGATAATAATGTATTGTTTTTCTGTTCTCATCAAGTTAATTTTATGATAAAATGTTTATAAAACAGTAGTATATTTGAATGCCATAGAAAAAAATAAAGAAAAACGAAAAAAATTTTTGGTCATTTTCATACATTGTATAGGAAAATGGCATGATAGTCGGCACGGGTTGCAGTTACAGGAATGAACTGATTTTTTTTTTCAGTGTGTCTTGAGGTAAAAGAAACCGATTTAGGGGGTATGCGTTATTAATTTCTAAAATTCGTAAAATAGGGGACACCCTAATATATATATACATTAGACATGGAAATCATTAGGACAAACAATATTTAGGAACAACCAAGTTAGGATTAACAATTTCGGCATAACAAAAATATGCGCAACAATGTTTATGCCATTCATTTTTAGGCGTAAAGTTGTTATGCGACAAATTTTTCGAAATAAAAACATTATGCCACCCGATATAGACCCCTAACTATCACTTAAATCTGTTCCGCGAAAATTATGATGATTAAGTAATGAAGTTGTTCACTGAATATAATTTAGTCATTTGAAGACAAACTAATTAGGTAAATCTATTAACATCAGAATTTACGAAACAAAAAAATATGTTACCAGTAGGTAAAGATTTCAATGATTTACATCTTTGTAACACATTATAATACGTATGCGCATATCCAATAAAAAAAAACTATTCTGATATCATAGTTGTTTTATCCAGTTAAACTTTGTGGCCAAGTTATGGCTAGACTAGGTAGATCGCTTAACCCCCCCCTCCAGAACTGCACTACAATAGAACATTCCCGATCGAGTTAAGAAATGCCACGTTTTCATTTCCGCCATTCCATAATTTCCTTTGTCCTCCAGCTTCATTCTACAAGTTGTTATACGTAGAAGAATCGGTCGCACTGCTTTAAATGTGGTGACTGAACGTTTACTCAGTGATGAAACGTTTTGATCGTATGCCTCCATATCGCTACTCAAAATGCAGGGCTAAAGTTATCTTTTCCCATAGTTCATATCAACTATGAGCATGTAGTGATCGTAATCAATGCATTGGTAAATCTACACTAGCTGGTTGATAAAATGCTTCATCTGCTCACAACTCTGCAGCCATAAATCATACTTGGGAAATGGTAAATGAAATGATGTCTTTGAGCATCATTGACGACGTGGAAACATCTCGAACCGATCAGAGACCGAATGATGGGAGTGGCTATCACGTGATAAGGTTGACACTTTCACCGCTCGATAGAAAGACGAAGGTTTTTCCTTTATCACGCGATAGCCATAGCCAACCCTAACGGCCTTCACGAGGTACACAGTTGACATACCATCGCTGTTCGTCACTTCCATCAGCAGCCAAGTGAAGTACCTAATTCGAAATACTGTGCATTGAGTTTAGATTCGACCGTTAGTTCATTCGTTTCTGGCAATCTGAATGCAAATTCGCGTCGGCAAGTGTGATAATGATAACTTAGGTCTCATTATTTCTTCATAATCAGTCATCGCGCATTTCAAAACATGTGGCGGCGTACAGAAGAACCTCTCAGATTCGAAAAACTTGTTTCAGATTAAACCAATTCAAAAAATTCAGTTTAACTGAATTCCCTGTTATTCGAATAAAATATAAACTACAGTGACGGCGCGGCGTATACGAATATACATTACCTCTTTATCACTAATTATAACAAGTTTTACCTTCCCGGAACTGAAAATTATGCATGAAACCTTATATCGCCAAAGAATCAGCATCACCTCATGCCTAAATACTTAACTGATACACGGTTGAATTTTTTAGTTGTTCGTTTTGCGCAATGTTTCGAAATGATTAGTATTTATGTGGACAGTGCAGTCAGCATGTTTCAGAGTTACTTTTAAACTATGAAAATATATGCAAGATGAAAACTCGACGGCGCGAAATTTCCTTCTAATTAATTTACCTACAATCACCATCGGCGCTGTGCCAGTTCTTACTGAGTTTTGATTGAATAGAAGCGAACCTTCAGATTTGATGCGGTTGCCTATCCTATGCGAGGAATCTGTTAGTAACGAAGGAGACTAAAAAATATGATCTGCCTGTGTCGAGTCATGCCGGCCGCCACACATGTCCCACCGCTCTTTCAAACAAGTTCCAGATGCTTACCATTCAACAGTGAATATTCCCATCTTATTTCTAAGTATGTGCCTCAGAGGCCCACTGTTTCATCCACCGCTAGAGTACAGTACGAGATAGATTTTTTAGATCGACATCATTTAAACAGAATGTGTCCGCTTTGGAAGTAGACTGCTGGAAACCTAGGACAGTAGTCTAAGGAGACCAACCGTAGCGACCACTACCATTGAAAACGAGATTGAATGACCTTTACAGAGGTTTTATTTTAAGGTGGCTTGTGGTTTATTACAAACTGCCACGTACCTATGACATCACTTATCTGTTAAGCTATGTTCCTTAACAAAACAGAGAAAAATATGGTATCACTTGTCATGGCCGACTCGAATGTTTTCGGTATTTTTGCGTTACTTTTTGATCTGCAGCTGCTCACCTCTTATTGTAGCGCTGCACCGCAGTCAGAATCAGAATACCTATTAAATCAAAGATTTTTGGATCGCAGTCAAACCTCTTCTCTTACTTATAGACTGTCCTCTCATAAGTATTAACGCCGTCTGCCTCTAGTTGGAAGTAACATGTTGAGCAGATTGGTACAATACCCAGGTTCCAGGTTTTGCGCATAAGTAGGTATTAGTTCTAGCTTAAATAGTTAATCATTGTAGTCTGAGAGTTGTCCCGTAGGCAGGTAGCCAGCATTTAGTTAGGTACTCCATGGGTGTTCCACAATTAGGCTAATAATTTCTTTGGATTCATCGAAATATTTTTTAATGGAGGGGCAATATCGGAGTTCCTATTAGGTCCCAAAAGTTGTCCTTAGGAACGGTTCGTAATCTTCCGCGAAATACTTCGTCCGTTCGAATACTAATTTACCTCTATATTACTCTTGTATGATCGAGCGAAATAGTGGCAAACATACGATCGAACGAAATGATTTTGCGGTAAATTAATAGGATTTACTACTAAACTTTGTTAAAATATCGTTATAAATTTAAGATGTCGACTTATTTCATTAATATTCCGATAAATAAAGTAATTGACTAATGGGTCCCTTGCGAAAAATGTACATACTTAATGACTTTCAGGAAAACAAAACTTGCCGTCACCACTCTTTTGTGTTACGAAAGTTCCCAAATAGCTTGTAGTATGAGTAGCTTTTGAAGCACAATTAAAACCATAATGATTTTGTTTACATTATGCCCTTAATTAGGTACGTAAAATATTTTTAAAACGACCCTCATCATAAAATCAAGTTTTTAAGGTATAAGTAGGTGTTGTTTTACAAGGGTTAGATAAATATCTTAAGGGTCTATGTTTCAGGTAGTCTGCGAATAATATGATGAGATATAACTCCCTTCCAGCTCAATACGTCATATTTTTAACGTTTGGTATAACATGTCAGTTGCGGGTTAATATCTGAGCGTTTCAACCGCCTAATTTTGGTGGAATCATATTCGCCGAAGTTTCTATTCGTAACAATGTGCTACTTTGTCATTTGAAGGAGGCACGGTGCCTTATACAAATGACAAAGCATAACATTGAGACGTTTAGAAACTTCGGCAAAAAAGTTCGACCAAAATTAGGCGGTTGAAAAGCTCAGATATTCAGCCTTGCATGGAATACTTTCGGGCGCGTACACAACAGAACGTGACAACTAACATAACATGACAAAAAAAAGAGTAGAAATTAAAAAGTAATCGTCATGTCATGTCCAATATTTTTTGGATTAATTTGAAAAGGACGACCCACTTTATAATTATGTATTTCTCTTGCTGGTGTCAACGCTAAAATTTGAGCGTTACGCATCCGGTTCGTATTGGCGTATAAATTTTGGTAGCAATGTACAAAGATTTAAAATATTTCAAATACCTATAGGTTTAAGGCCAAACCACACGTGTGTACACCACGAATCCGGTCTGGGTCAGCCTTACATGATTGATGCTACAAAATGTCGTTGCGAGATCCGCCCCTCTTTTATTAATGTAGTTAGTAAAAGACGGGAAGTTATCTTTGCGGCTACATACTGTCGCACTACTCATGTGCTAAGCCAACTGGTTACTTACGGAGTTTCAGAACATTTGGAATGTTAAAACTGTATATGAACGTAAGCGGACATTGGAGAAACCGACGTCATCGTTCGCAATGATATACACAACTCTATAAAGTTTATTAAATGATTATTCAGATCAAGTTCTGCAATTTATATATTTTGATTCCTACCAGTAACTATACAAATCTATGTAAAATCACCTTAAAGAATCGAAATTAAATTACAAGAAATTATTTGACTGATTAATCATTTAATCAACATATTGTTGTGCATAATAAAGCCCATTGGCCTGATCTCTAATCACAAGACAACAGTAAAAACAGAACAGAAAAACTTATCGTGGTCATTTCGTCGTCATGCAATCAATGTAAAAGCATTTCGCTGCCTCACTATTACAAGGTTCCATGTTACGTGTTCGTTGTAGTTAACACATTCGCCTCCAGTACTGTTTCACTAAGCGCTAATACTATGCCGATCGAAATTATCTGATAGAACTCCTGTGCCATTGACACGCATGTGTGACTGAACAGATTGTACTCTTATGCCAGAGACACAGCACTTGTGTCAAAAACGTTTGTATTTCTATGGGACTGGCATAGGAGGAAGAACTTATTTATGCTAGTGGCATAAGAATAAGGTTACTCTGATCACGTATGTGTGTCACTGGCATAGAAATCAGGTTTTGTTGGTCACACGCTGTGTCACCGGCGTCGAACGTGTTAAATCTGGACTTAGGGCGTCGATCGTGTTAAATCTGGACTTAGTGTCAATGTGACAGTGTTCAAATAACTTCAAATTTCAAGTTGCAACATAGTACCTTTACCTTGTAATATAGGGGAAGCGATATTACGTATCCCAGTAGACTGTAAAAGCTATTGTATCGTTACGATTATAAACGCCCAATGCCGGTAGTAGCCTAGCAACGACCAATCAGCGATCGGCAGCCTACTTTATACATTATGAGTAATCACGCTCAGACCTAAATTTAATATCCTATAGACATTGACACACAACTTACAAATTCAATTTCAGAATATTCCTTCCACTACAATTCCTACTCAAATATACCAAGTTGTCACGCTAGGTAGCATTGTCCATTTCAATCGCGAATCAATCAGAAAGAGCCAACTATCCTATGCCCTGGCTAGCACAGTAAGATATGCTAAAGAGCCAGAAATTAGATTTTCAATATCAGAAATACTTACCAGTAAAGACGAAAACCATGTGTACTCATTTCTCGACATATCCCAGATGATTGAAGCTAAATTATGCATACAAGGAAACTTTATACCAACCAACATTCCGTAAATTCCTGGTAATGACTGGTAACTTCACCGCGTATCTAATCTAATAACTAAATACTGTTCACCGCCCAAACAAAAAATGAAAGCTTAAAAAAATCTATGAGATGAAACCTTTAACACAGGTATTTGATTCATTTGACAAATAAATAGTACCATTTATGGGTACATCATAAGTTATTTCCATAGAAAGAAAGAATCCGTTTTCAGTTGCGTTTCAGCTCCGGTATTTATATGAAATATATATATGTAAATCTGCACCTACTTATATTCTTACATTTTAGATTTTACAGTGTCAAACGGTTTTCATGTAAACAATATTAATGAATATGGAAATGTTGTACCAAAGAGACAAAGTTTGAAACACTATCCTCAGTTTTTACAGCTGATGCCTGAATCATTTTTACACTCCATCTTAGCAGACAGGGTCTAAATTCCCTTGTAAATGTGATCCACAAGGAATATTTTGATAGGAATATGAAGTATTAGCAAAGAAATACTGCAAATATATTGAAACCACAAACTTAACATCTGAAGTAGATGATTATGGAGTGCTATCATATACAAAAGATGGCCATAAATATCAAAATACTAGAGGCATTATGGTATATTTTAATATTTATGTACACCTAATACACATGATTCTGCAACTGCTGTTCTGACCCCATACATGAAATGCATAGATTGTCCAGGGCTTATGTTCGACAATCCTGACTTTTAAAAATAAGGATCTAGGGGATAATATCTACTTCATATGTTAAAAATATGGTTACAATATTCTGCTATTGTATGCAAAAGATAAGTTCATTTGTATCATTCCATTACTTGTACCTATTTGATTGCTTGTAAGAATAATAATATAATACCGTAATGTGCATAACATATTCTGTACAAATATATTACATACTATTAATTTTTGGTTGTTTGTTTTGGTTGCCTACTAAGTGTCAGACTTAATTGATCTTAAATAATAATTTGATAAATTTTAAACATAAAGGGATGAACTTTCATGGTTGATTCAATTTGTAAAAACTTTGATAATGGGAGTCTTTTCCATTTATTACATACCATGTGTATAAATATAATATACTTACAACTACTTAATATACTTTAAAGTATTGAGATCGAAATATAAGGAATATTTTCAGTGAAACATTTCCAAGGAAAATATTACCGTAAGATCTAAGTGTCTGTGAAGATTACGATATAGCTACCTGAAGGCAATGAACGCGTCTCCAAGCTCGCCTCCTACGATGTGCACACCCCCTTCAGGAATCGAGAGGCCTCGAAAGAAATTCCTAATGTCCAGGGCATTGGCGGACCAAGGAAGGTTCTGTAGCCTTATGATGACACTCATGGCTGCTACTCTTCGTTGTACCTATAAAAAAGTTAAAATAGCCTGTCCATTTTCCAAATTGTAACTTTGATGCATACACAACATCACAAGAAGTTTTGTTTAAAAAAAACATGGTTTATGATAGATTGTTCGTTTTTTTGCAGATTTTTGCTTATCAATTCGTTAAACTCATATAGCTTCTAACAACTGCAATATCATGACTCAATAATTTATTTTGTGTTTTTAGGCCTGAATGTTACTGATTTTGCATTGGTTTAGATAGCATCCTTGCCTATAAATTCTTATCTTAAACAGAAAAGGAGTCTCGAAGTGTCTTCGTTATTCAGTTATGTTAATACTTAACGTCAGCGATTTAATAAATCAAACGGCGATAGCAATGGCGTACAGCAGCTCTAAATCGTTGCTTACGATAAAACACTTCACGAACTTCACTTTATGTAATAAATTTTACGATTGTGTGCTTCGAATTTTTATACCAATCAAAAAATCGATAACGGTAAAACAATTATTAGAAACAAACCTACATTGGATTAAGTACACAATGAATAATAACTACTTCTCTGAATCGCATAATAATAGGTTTTGGTATCTCGTTCACGAACGCTGATCATTGAGCAACATGAGCAGACGCCATCATAGCTCAGTCATGTAGTCGTAGACGTACTTACCTAGTAAAATCTAAGACTGCCAATCCAAACACGAAATTACAACATCATTTTACACACAATAGTTCACTAATTAAATCACATACGTATTTCTAAATCATCAGTGGATAAATATTTGTTTGGAAATTTGCGTTGCGCTCAATGCGCTCACACCTCTACGAGAAGAGATTACAAAATGGCGTCCGGACGGAAATATGTCATGCTCATGTCAAAAAAAAACAAGCGGAAATCGCTAATGAGTATGCGTTTCGTTGTGACATTAGAACACTAGATGTAACATTTAACAAAAATGATAATTAAGTTATAATTATTTTGTTTGTTTGGCATAAATTGTGAATACTTATTAATAATTTTCTAGTGTAGTTTAATTTAAGTGAATGTTAGTATTATTTTTTGTCCATGTGCTATTTTTATTAATTCATAAGTACGATCTAAACTTAAGATATTGAATATGGCTTGTCCCTGAATACTCCCTTCCCTGCTGCTCCTACTAGGAGAGAACAAAGTAGCACTTTTCTGTACTAGGACATTCTGTTTTTCCAACCTAAGCCACTGAGGCCCTACCGCGAACCACGAACGAAGTATTATCTCCCTGTCATACTTACGCACAAATTCAGAATGCGAGAGAGAGTAAACACTTCGTTCGTGATTCGAGGTAGGGCCTCTGGTCCAACCAAAAGCTTTTTAGATATTGATAGCTCGACTATACAAACAAACAAAAGACAATCGCGTGTAAAGAAAAAAGACACGGCGATGATTGTAACTACTGGCTCAGCTAGTATAACTTGCTTTTGGCGGGACTAGTGCTTAAAAATGCCAATGAAATTTGAAAATTAACAGTGCGTTCATAATCGAATATGATTTCTTCAGAATCGATTATGTGCGCAAATATATATTCATCTTGGGCGTTAAAGCTTGAGTCCCTCATTACGATCAGGATTCCACTTTAAAATCTTCGGGCTTCAATGAACGATCGCCCTCGCTAGAAATTTATATCTTGTGTTGACCCTTTGTGATATTGTGACAAAATCTACTATTGGAAGACTTTTATGGCTACATAAATATGGTGGCTATGGTGCAAAACGAGTGTACGTTTACGTTGCACAGCACACGGGCGCAGCAATCATTGGGGGCGACAAGCCTTGTAAATCTTGTAATATTGTTTTAATTTCTAGCGGCCCTAGCACGTCTTGTGTTAGCCAACTCGGTGTTACCCGTGTCTTTTTTATTGTATTGATGAAAAGAGATGGGCTCGGGCCAAAGATTATTTTTAACGAGATGATGTTTTCAGTGTTAATTATTATATCAAAGAGTTGGTATTCAAATAGTGAAAACAAAACGCAAAGCACGCTGTCAAAATTATGCAGTTGGCAAATCTGTAAATTGACAACTGATGTTAGAGTTGCCAACAATTGAAAACGTTGCCCATTAACGCGGTAACTCGTTTCGCTATTTAAGAATCTTAATGTTTTCTATAAATTGACTTTGTATTATAAAGGCCAGAATTGTGTCTAGTATTGATTGCAGCTATGTAACCAATAAATAAAAAGTCTTGACTAATCTTGAATATATGTTTTTTGTACGTTTACACAAAAACAATAAGTTAAATGAACCAAATTCAAATTAAACACCGGTAATTTTTTTAATTAATGATCAATTACTATCTCGTTTTTCATTAAAATAAACTCAAAGCAGGAAATGGAAATACAATGGGGTAATTTAATTTTGTTAGCTAAAACTCTCCCTTCAACAACTGTCATGAAAAATCGTCCATCGCAACGCAAGTGAAGAATTTGCGTAAATTTGCTAACAAGATTGTGTCTAGCATCAAGGGATAAGGCGATTACAGTTATTTGTTATATTATTAAACGTGAGTATCTTTCTTCGCTGTTATATAAATGATTTATCCAGTAAGCAGGTAGTGAAATATCTTTTTAAAATTCAGTGTAAACTCATAATAATGAAACACAGGGCACAGTGTATTTTATATCGTTATAATGATGGAGTTAGAAACAACAAAATTCATCATAATATTTAATATGTAGAACGAGTAATTAAATTTTACAGTTGCTTAACTTTGCCTGACGTGTTTTGGATATTATGCCAGAATCTTGTTTTGTATTATTTTGACTATTCCATTTCTAAGTAGGTATATAGTGAAATATCTGATTATTGAATTTTAAAAATACTACCCAATATAGTAGCGTCAAGTGCTTGCCGTAAAAATCTTTCACTTGTGTATTTTGTTTTTATTTAACAAGTTTTTCTTGGTTTTCCAGTAAAAACTAGGAATTTGTGATAATTATCTCAATTATTTGTGAGTGATAATAGATATTCATCTTCTTCACACTTAGTAAATCACTCTATACAGGTTATCTTGTCTCAACTGCCTGTTTGCTTAATACATAATAATGAAGTAATAAATAGTGGTTGGATAATGAGAGCAAAACTTGTGAAGCTGACATTTAGCAAGATCATCTATACAGGGTGAAACATGAGTTGTGAACAGTAATAAGTTTTTCTAACTCTATCTCCACAAGTTACTTAAAAATTGACAAGTTATTTATTTATTTTTTGTATTTGTTTGGGTTTATGTATTTGTATTTGTTAGCTTTAGGCTATCCAAAAGGTATTTTAAGCCAAATTAATATGCCTCTTCAAATTGAAGTAATTAGTAATGCCAATTTTGTAATTTTGTGCAAAATTAAATGATATTTATTACATTTAACATTGTAAATAGCTTAAATAGCCGTTGTCATTCCTGAAAAACACTTTAAAAATTAGAAAAACCACAAAAAATACAGAAAAAGAGACGTGACTATTTCTAACTTACTTGTGGAGCATTTAATTGTTACTTATTTATAGACTTAGAAAGATTTATTACTGTTCACGACTCATGTTTCACCCCATATTTAAGGCAAATTAGTGTCTATCGAAATTAAGAATATCCAATATTTGGGTGTAAAGATATAGATGTTTTTAAGGCTTTTCAAACTCAATTATGACAGCTCCATAAGTTTTTCTCCTATTGTCTGACCACTAGTAGTAAATTAATTTAGAATGATATTATTTTTTAAACTCTTATTCACTCTCTTAGTGGAAGATTTTTTAAATAGGGCAGTTCTATTAATTTATGGCTATTAATCAATTGGCAACATATAAAACAAAAAACCAGAAATAAAAGTCTTTATTTGCTCACAACTCAAACTAGACATAGGTGACAAAAAGATTTATTTTTATATATTTTTAAATAGTTAAAATGAGTGCAAAGATCTGAATCAGGTCATTATTACATAAGGGAACGTACCCATACTACGTGACCTGTTTAGGGGGGGGGGAAGGGGTCCGTCAAAGTACCACTCTTGGTCACCAGGGGGAGGGGGGGGGTCTGGTATCTTGTCACGTGACTAGTATATTTCGAGATTATTTTGTAATAATGTAATTTAAATTGGACTTATACGCCACCGTTTTTCCCATCACTACAATTTTTAAAACCAAAAGTACAATTCTACAATTGAAATTGACTATTTAACCTACGCTTGCACTCTCGCAGTACGCTTTTTCATAGACCAAAAAATACTACGTGAAAACTAGAGAGGGGGGGGGGGTTATTGGCATATACTACGCTAGGTCACCAGGGGGAGGGGGGGGGGGGGGGGTCAAAAAACGCTTAAAAAAGGGTCACGTAGTATGGGTATGTTCCCTAAGATATGTTATAATTTTATAACTCAAGAAATTTCCTTTCTGTATTATATTTGCAGAACAACTCAAATGGTTTTTTTTGTTTCATTTGTTTTTCAGCAGTATGCATATAAATGCCATTGAGTATATAGAACATGTGTTTTGGTGTAAAATGTGAGTACAGCAGAGCTGTAGTGCAACCTCATTTTCCACCGAAACATCAAAATTTATCTCAATTAGCTTCAGTCAGTGCAATGGATATTGAAGTTTATTGTGACAGCAATGGGAATTCCGATGTTTCCATGGATCGCCGAAGGAACAGGATTACTACAGCTGTAGTTTTCTCATCTCAGTGCACTGCTGGATGTAGGCCTCTCCTATTAACTATGTGTTTAGACGCTTTGGGAGGTAATTGCTGATAATCACCATTCTGGGCAAGCAGATTGGCGATTGCAGTAATTTGTCCACTATGATGTTTCATCAATCTTTGGTCTGTGACACTTCAATCCCTTAGTCCCCTCTTATGTTGTTCCCCACGGGAAGAGTTGGGGTAGTGACAAATGTATTCTTGACTGCCATCACCGCGCGGTAAAGTAGTTTCATAGCTGGAAATTTTAATTAAAATTGAATTGTGTCGTTGAGGTCTTACAGTTATTCACAATCAAATCAATTAGTATATATTATTATATTCCTTCTGTATTTGATTTTTATGGTGCTCCCACATATTATTCCTTATTCACTAATATAGTGCATTACGACACAAGTGCGAAAAACATGAAATTCGAAACGAGTGGCGATGTTTTAAATCGACACGAGTTACAAATTTCGTTTTTGCACGTGTCTCGTACGACGTTTTTTAGTACAGATGGCCCTCCGAAGTTTAGAACCAGACGTAAAATGACCCACTTCTCGCATTAGAGCCTAAAAAAGGCACCACCTTTACTAGAAAAGGCATTTTTGATCGCGTTGTTGTTTCTTGGTCATTAGGTTTAAAAATACTAATTCCCAGATATCCTAGACACCACTAAAATCTTTGTAATAAATATTGAAAATACAAAAAAAATTGTGGCAAGGTGTAAATTTGAATTTTAATCTTAATAGTTCAAATTTAGCCTTTGTTTGACATAAAGTGCCCATGTCAAATACTAATGCAGCAGCTGCATCAATCAATGGTATATTCACTATGTAACAGAAATAGCTGCTAATCCGTAATAACATAAAAACATACCAAAGTTGACCTATATTATGTTGGGAAAAAGGTTTTGGCATCCAATGGATAGATTTGGGTCAAGGATAGAGCCACTATGGTATATTAGCCAATTTGTAATATTTCCGTATATCAGTATATCACACACATTAGGGAAAATACTTTTTTAAATTTGAGAATTTTTAGGGTTCACTGCCCTAAATGATATTGATGGATGGATATTATGTTGTATGAAATGCTACAACAGCATTTCTCAAAAAATACATTTGGATCATGATATTGATAATAATTGGTAGGCTGATAGAGTCAATGATGCTGAGCAATTTCCCAAAATGTTTTAATTAAACATTCCTTTTTTGTTACCAAAATGTACCTGTAGGAATCTGGAAACAAAAAAGGAAAATTCCATAAAAACTTTCTGGGACATTTTGAGAAATGCTCAGCATTATTGACTTGACCAGCCTATAAATTGTTATCTATATCGAAGACATGATTGAAATGTACAAAAAAAAAACTCTGTAGCGTATATCATCTGTCCCGTGGTCGTAGCTGTGGGAGCGGAGCTGTGGGAGCTCGGTCAATCAGACCGCATCACAGAGTTTCGAGTTCGAATTTGAAGAATGTAATTGGTCCATTTTGCACAGCTCCGCGTCAGTGGAGCCGCACCCTAAGAGTCGACTTAGGGATTGAAGAGTTACAGGTCTCACTGACCATTCATTTATTGATGACCGTCAGCGGCCCAGCGGCGTCATCATAATGGACACATTACTGCGATCGCCAACCCGCTTCCTCAGCGGCGTGACGATTATGGGCTTTACCTGGTAATGCGTCCATAGTTCCATATGCATAGCTAGTAACAGGGGAGACCTATATCCAGCAGTGGACTGTAATAGGCTGATGTGATGATATGTAAATCTTTGGGTCCTCACAATACAATTCCTAATTAGCTTACTGTGATTTGTGTAAGAATGACATTTATAACTTAAAAACTGTTTTTTTTCAGGTAATCTACATAGACTAAGAAGTTAAATATGTTTCTAAGATCACAATGAATTATTAGCTCAATATAGAGTAGTGTGTGATAATCCCGGTCTAGTGATGAGTGAACGGTACCCAGGATATTTGTTCGGTGGAACTCCTGTTAGTAGTTGGGACAGGAGTTTCAACTCTTTGGAGAATGTAAGTACCTTTACTCTTTCATTCTGTATATTTGATTTCACCCGCTCAGTTCGATCACATTGTTTAAAATACACAGATGCGCTGTACAATGAGCTTTAATGTGAAGGAAACGTTTCTTCGAGTGCCTGCTATATGGTCACATTTCTAAATCGAATTTTATGGAAGATGTGGCCGTATTGCAGGAAAATTTGGTCTACCACACAATTCTGTTTTGAGATGTGACAGTATAGCAGGCATGCGACGTTGTTTGTTGTAATGAACAGCGGGGTAAAGAGCTAGAGTAAAAAACGGCAAAGAACAGCACTTAGCTTATTTCCAACATCCTACGTTTTACGGGCTATCAATGAAGGCGTCATCGCCAGGGACAGGTGGCATACCGCGAAATACGAAGTTCGTAAATTTCGATCATTCACTCCCAAGGAACGCGTCATCACTGCGACACATTCTCGAAATTTACGAAGTTCGCGTTCGCGGCAAGCCGCAAGTGTAGACGGTCTTATCCAACAGACGGTCTTTGCCACGGCAAACAGCCTCTCCGGGTGGCTCTTAAAAGTTCACCTGTAGGCGTAGTATGTCGCCGCGACATGACTATCTGTCCCTCTTGTATTAATATAGTTAAGACGGGAAGTCTATCTCGCAGCGACATAATGTCTTGGAACTGAAATTAACGTTACTGAATTGCATATGTTGTGGTATTTGTGGTATAGTGTTAACAATTGTACAGACGCTCTAATTATTTTGTTTTTTGTGTAATGCTTTCAGCATTTAATGAGTACTGTCCTAATAGCAAAAAGAAAAGATCTATTTTAGTGTTAGTATTAGCAGAAACACTAACACTACAAATTCGATTCCGAGCTCTTATTACTTTACTTATTATTATAAAGTTTGACGGTGATTATTAAAATAGCACGTAATTATAATTGAAAGCTAATCACCAATTAATTATCAAAATAGGTGTCATTTGTTAAAGATGATACGTATAATGAAACTCTATTTGTTGATTTGTACTCTTAGTCGTTACGTATTTAAGGTCAACTGGGCCAAGACCGGCAAATACATTTTCGCGGCGAAAACCGTCATATTGGTGTTAAGTAAGGCAGTTCTTTACTTTGTTATCCCTGCAGTTATCATGTAACTGTATACGTATGTACATAAAGTAGTGAGACACAAGTAAAGTCTGTAAACGGATTAACCCCATATACGATCTTTGCCGAGTTGACTATAAATATTATGGATATTATGCGGTACCTTGATTAGATGACGTATTGACATGCACCACTGTCCATAGCTGCGGCTACACGACTCGTACGGGGTCACATTGCCCCGTGGCCGACACAGACCCAAGGGTCTCACGGTCGGCTTCAGTCAGGACTATGAGAACAACGTACGTTTACATGTTTTTGAGTCTGAGAGCCAAAGTGCGTTGTATCTTATGCGAGCGGAATGGTTCCGTTTAACTTACACCGCTGGTGTGACTTACAGGCGTCAACTGCATACTAGCACTTGGCCAGCGATGAACGTGAAACGGAGCCATTAATGAGTCCGTTCCGCTCGCAGTGGAAGGCGGGCATTATGATTGAGTACTTTTCTCGGTAAAACATGGACTCACTGTGGCTCTCAGATAAAGCTAAAACCTGCGACCATAAATAACATGGACGTCTAACGCCAGCTCAAAAATGCCCCCAAAAACAATTGTTCAATTGTGCCAAGATGGGCAGGACGTAGCGCTTTTCTTAACACCGCGCATATGTCGACGCAACATCTTTGACAAATGCTTATAGAATATAGCCAATCAAAACTTTGATGGACCAGTCACAACTATTTTTAAATGGCGGTTTAAGTTTTTATAGGTTGACATTGAAATTCATTACCGTGACGCATTGAAGAGGGGGTGACACTTGTCAACTAAAATTCAGGACCGTTTTTGAAAGGCAATTTAATATGGCGTGCGGCTTCCATGTTTTATTTGTTCGTAGGCTAAAACGATCAACACATGCTCTAACTAAAGACCAAGTCACACCGGCCGCTGGTCAGGCGAACGTGCACGCCGCGCAAGCGGTGTGTCATCTAATATGACATTTACATACGCTACAACGCGCACGCCACGCACACGCGCACGCCACGCACACGCACCCGGTGTGGCTTGGCCTTTTTTAACACCGTATTGCACAAACGTTTATTGAATTCAGTCAGTCATTAATATACGGGGTGAAACATTGGTCGCGAACGAATACGTTTTTCTAGAAACAACTAACAATTAAAAGCCCCATATCTATTTTTAAGTGACTTTACTAGAAATAGATATGATTTTTCCGATATGGCATAATAGGGATGATGACTGTGTTAATAGTAGGTACATTTCCACGGCGAGGGTGAAAGTTGGAGCCCGAGTGAAACGAGGGCGACAATCACCCGAGTTAAAAAAAGTTTTTGCACGTGTAAGGGACGATTTTTTTTCAAAACAAGTGCGTCAAAAAGAGAAATTACCGCGCGCGAAGCTTGCGCAAAGTTCGTTTTTGCGCACTAGTTAGTAAAAATAAATTATTTAATATTATGCACGACATAATACACGAAGAAATTATTACTACGATGTAGATTGCAGTCAGTTTTGTACAGAACTTCTATTTAATAAATTGAAAAGAACTTAAAAGATTTGGCAGACATTTGGCAGTACTCAAACGTTTTGAGTATTTCATATAAAATTCCATAGAGGTGATCGTTTTGACAGTTCGAAAAAAGATGCTGATTTGACTTGCTAGTCATCATGCCTATTGGCGTTATTATTAATGAGTTTAATGACCACATCACAAGCTTTCATTGAGCTTACCATCCATGGGACTAGGTCGATAGATATCCCAAGATATTTTTTTTTATAACCTCGTTAGCAATTAGAATATACCCTAAGAAATATGTCTATTTTTAAGTAACTTGTGGGACATTTAATTGTTAGTTGTTTTCATATAGTATATGTAGAGTTAGAAAAATGTATTACTATTCACAACTCATGTTTCAATTCAACCTGTACAGTAGTCCATAGTAGCATAAATCAATACAAATACTGTAATTTTCTCCTTTTCAAACTGCATCATAATAGTGCACGATAAGATAATACAATTTTACGAACGTAAGTGCAATGTTATAAACACACAAAAATAGATTTTAAGCTTTAGAACGTAAGCTTCACAGTTTGTAAAGAAATTTGTGATAAAAAATGATTTATTGAATGTAGTTGTAGTGTGGCCAACCATTTTTGAAATTAAGCCTGCTACACACGTAACGATATGTCGTAGCTATTATTCTGTGCAAACAGATTTGCGGAGATTTATCGATCGGCTGTATGATAAATCGATTATCGATACGAAATATCAATTACGAAGATATATAGTTGTGTAGTAGGCATAAGCAAGTAAGTAGGGCTTTGACATGAAGCGTAAACATTCCACGTAATATTTGAATTTCGCTCTTTCATATCGTTGCTTATCATGGATAACGCTGTATTCCAAAATAGTACACGCCTCGCCTGCAATTGGAATTCTAGTGCTTCATTGCTTTGAGGCTTCATTGTTAAAATTCAAATTACGACAAGATAGTCTCTTGAGATGCAGCGTTGTTCATGATAAGATTGATAAGCGTCGATATTATTACCAGAATTGGGTGGTCAGGGTGTTGAGCCAACGTGCCAATCGCTAAAGGTGATATCAGACGGTTCACTCGGATGAATGTTCACTCGCGTGAATGCTTCATTTTTGTTTCATTCCATGTTCACACAGCAAAGCTGGAATGACATAGAAATGAACATTCACTCCGCATTTCTGTTAATATGGCGTCCAACGAAGTCGTGTCTCGAGGAATAAGTTTAGTTTGTGATCATTTAATCAAGGAGTTGACAAAAAAGAAACAAAAAAAACGTTGATAATTTTTGAAGTGTTCCAAAAATAACAAAGTGTTTTGCTCGTTCCACTTGAAAACCATTTTTCCTGTCGTATTGCAAAATTACTTTAACGAAGACGTGTCATTTTAAGTGAAAGATGCTGAATGAAACGAAAAAATGAACGAAAAGTGAACCGTCTGATATCACCTTAACGCTCAATTGTGAATCATTAACAAAAGGCAACTGTCTTTATCGCACTAATTAGAAAGACTGACAGGGATAGAAAACTACGATACGCTACGGAGCGTTAGCGATTGGCAACTTGGCTACGCATTAAGATCAGACTTAGGTAGGTGGTAGGTGGTTGGTAGGCGGTTCTTATAGATATATTTTTGTAAGTAGTACATACATATTGGAAAGATAGATAGGCGTTGCTTTGAAAATATATATTTTGTAATAGCTTTAGTACCATAGTAATAACAATAACGTGATCGTTAGATAAGTATAAGCTTATAGAGAAATAGTTATTTTCTTATGTATAATGCGTAAATTTAAAAATATGACTCGTATAGTTAATAGAAACTTAGTTAAGTATAATATACTATATCGCTTATAAAAATACGTAGGCCAACTGTTTGTCCAGATATTTCTGAAGACAATTTTGGCATAGACAAAATTTTGGTCAAGTGTTAAGTTGTAGGTACCCAAAAATTAAGAATGTTGCTTATTTATTTTTTTGACGCAGATCGACGTCATTTCATGCGTATACATACAATTTTATTGTATCGGATGAAAAAAATCTGGACATCAGAAATCAGTCAAATTTAAGAAAACCATTTCTTTTTCTTCTAACTTCTGCTGTTCAGATTTTTTTTTATACTTGACAAAAAGATCTCGAAATCTTCGAGAAACAACAAACACAAATAAATAATAAAAACAAAATTCTTCAATCCAAATATATCGTCAAAATAAAAAAAAATATCTTAAATAGTTCAAAATCAATATCGTATAACAGTTGTAACGAGACGCATCTTGAAAAATCCGATTTTGGAATTCTCCAAAAATCTACAAGGTCATTGAACCCAAATCGAGTAGGCTTATAGCAGTTTTTGTTCTTTGTTTCTGCGTGCTGGACGTTTTTTCATGTTTGCTTTAGTCTTTAGTTATAGATTTGAATTTTCTATATTGTTCATTAGTTAATTCTATTTAGTGCTTGTGTCTTCGGCCTGAAGGTTGGAGAATTTGATGTAAGTACATGCGGTTTAAATGCGGTTGCCCAGCGTGGTGATTATGGGCATTTACCTCCTAATGCGTTTATACGCATAGTTAATAGGAGAGGCCTACGTCCAGCAGTGGACTATCATAGGCTGATGATGATGATGATATACGGTTTAATGACTATTTAAGGACAGGTCACATCAGTTTTGTGGTTCAATTGCAGTTATTAAACTTATTAAGGTTTGCGTATACGTAATTTTTTCTTTATCTTTGGTACAGTGAACAGAAATGACCAAATAATTACACTAAAAACCGACTTCAACTGACTTCTCCAAGATACCATCATCCGACCCTGAGTTGGTGCCAACGGGAAAATCTCGGGGTTTATACCGGTTTGATAAAAAAAAAATCGGTTCTCAAAATGAGGAGTGTCTTTTCAAAAAGGACTTATTTCCACTTTCAATTTTTTTTTACTATGAATGTATTTTTACTAAACGTAGAAAAATACATATATTTGATTTACGATTACGATTGAATTCTTACGGCTGAAAGATATATCTCAAAAATATTTTTTCTTTTGCGTCACAATTTTCCCATAGTATTTGTATAACGCTATTGGAATGGGAACATGAAAAATGTATGGGAAAACTTAGGACAGTTTTCACCTAGAATCAGTGCTATAGTACGTCCACAATATCCACAGTTCTTTTAACTGTCTTGCCGATTGTACCTTTGCTGTCAACGCCACTTTTCAATGGAAGAAATGGCTAAAGACAAAGACAAGATCACAAAAGACATCTCACATGCGATATACCTCTTATTGTGACACATTTAACGAGGGCCTATCGCAGAAATCGAAAATCGAAAATGTTTAGTATTTGTCTCTGTCACTTCGACGACGCCTTTGTGGGTGGGACAGGGACAGATGCTGGAAAACGTTTTTCGAAGTTCTCGAATGGCTACACTACATAAATAAAATAAAATAAATAAATAAATAAATCATTTATTCTGAAAAACAACCTGGCTACAATTAATATATTGCCCGCCAAACTGTAGAACAGTTTGTTGGCGGAGACATGCTCTCTTATAACTAGCCTATTTATACAAATATTATTACTTATTACAATTACCATTTTTTTTTTTTTTTTGTATAAAGATATTATTCCTGCATGTACCTATCTGACAAAACCGCTTCACATCAGTGCTATAGTGCAGACAACAACACTTCCCTAACTTTCTTTTTAAATGAATATTTTGATAAACTAGTGTCCTTTATAGACAAAAGATTACAAACTGTAGGGACTAGATAACGTCTTGTTCTCCGACCATAATAGTTACTTACTCTAGGTACAATATACTTCCCCTGTTGTGCAGATCTAATAGGGTAACATGACCGTTCACTTTTAAATTTAAATTCATTACTACCATATTCTTCTAAAGCTATCATTAAATTCACTGTATCATGCACTGGTAATATTTTACATATCTTGAATAATACTGAGTAGTCGTCTTTACATTTTTCCTTCGTTTTTTTATCTACTAACAATTTAAGAAACCGTATCTGTATTAACCTGATTTGTTCCAAGTAGGACTTAAAGGTGCGGCCATAGCTACTTAAACCATAAGATATAATAGAAGCCGCAAGCGTATGATAAACTGTGTACAAAGTAGCCTTGTTTACAATAAATTTCAAGTGATAGATTTTTTCTAAGGCAAGCCTAAGTTTACAACTAACATTTTCAACATGTATTTTCCATGAAAAATTACTATCGACAGTCAAACCCAAGTATTTATAGCTATTCACGACTTCAATTTCCTTGCACCGACAAGTACCACTCACACTATGCAGGCAATCAAAAGAGTGACCTATCACAACCGGCTTGGCAACACCATATACTTTACTATGGGGTGAGTATATATGCATGCATTTAGTTTTAGATAGATTTAGTATAATGCCATTATCATGAGACCATTTCAATATATTATCGAAATCTTCCTGCAGTTTTTGCTGAATAACATTTAAATCATTGTCAGCTAACATTAAGCATGTGTCATCAGCGTACATAAATGCTTTACAGTATTTAACTACGTTACACATAGAATTCACATGCATGCTATATCCAATGGGACCATATACTGAGCCAGTCGGTACCCCATAAGTGATATTGAACTTCGAACCCACATTTCCGTCTATGACAGTCTGAAGTGTTCTACCTTGCAGGTAAGCTCTAAGCCACTGATTAAGTGGACCACGTATACCACACTCATCCATAGCTTGAAGGAGCTGGTGGTGCTCTAAAGTATCAAATGCTTTTTTGAAGTCAATAAAGATAACCACCAGCTGCTTCCGCTCATTTAGACTTTCATTTACGTAGTCTGTAAAAGCTGCCAGCGCAGTTGCAGTACCTCGCCCCTTTCGAAAGCCATGCTGTGAGTTCGAGATAATATTATATTTGTCTAAGAAATTGGACACTTGCTCCATTATATATTTTTCCACTATTTTATTTATGACAGATAGTATCGCAATAGGCCTATAGTTGGTATAGTCAATATGACTGCCTGATTTATACAATGGTCTTATATTGGCAATTTTTAAATCTGAAGGATAAACACTATTTTCTACACAAAGGTTAATAAATTTTGCAATTAATGGGCTAATTTTTTCTTTAACATATTTAATGTCGGTCACTCTTATAGTATCGCAACCAGGTGTCTTGTTATCGCTTAGGCTATTTATTATTTTCAACACATCATTTGCACGAGCCCTACAGAAACGCATTGACAATGGCGCATGACATACATAATTAGAACGATCGAGGAAGGTGTGATCGCACTTATGGGTATTTTTAATGTTAACAACTTCTTCAGTAAATGTTCTTGAAAAATTATTCGAAATATTTTCTAACTTATCTTGTTTTCCTAAGTACTTAATAATAACTTGATCTAAACTTGCCTTATTTCTACCTAGCCAGCCATTAATATGAGACCACATCCTCCTCAAATCCCTCCCACATTTGTGTAGCTGCTCCTGTCTAAATCTATTTTTGGCAGCATTTATGGCTTTGTTTACTTTATTCCGAAACTTGGTATATTCCAAGCGAAAATTATTATTCTGTGGACTTGATTTCCAACGTCTAAACAAATTATCTCGCCTATTTAACAATATTTTTAATTTTGCCGTAATCCACGGCTGTGACTTCCTCTTTTGTCCAGTTTGTTGAATTACTTTCGAAGACTCATATATGCTACCAAAAATCGAACAAAGCTTACAGTATATTTGCAATGGGCAATTCAAATTTTCCAATTCAAACCAACATATATTATCCAACTTTGCATGTACTAATTTATTACTTAACACAGTCCTAGATTTATTTACAATATTACAAGAATACGTATTTATTGGTTGTTGCATACCTATCAAGTAATGATCAGATATTTTACATCGAACAACAAAAGACGACAGCTCACCCGGTCGGCACCTGACCCATATGTGATCAATGCAAGAACGAACTAAGCGCCCGTCAAGCATCTCTTCCCTCGTGAAGTCCGTAATGGCACACCGAAATCCCAAACCGGACATTAAATCTTTGTATTTTTTTATCGCACTACAACATCTTAAATTCACTTCACTTATGTCCATATTCGTATCTCCCACTAAAATTGTTTGTGAACACGCCGGTATGTTATTTAACACTTGAGCAAGTTCATCAATAAAGCATAGTTTGTTAGTTCGCGGTGGACGATAAACAGCCACTATACGCATGTCCGTACCTCGATCACACGTAAAGCGCGCCAACACCAACTCCATTGTATTTCCATCTAACGTTTCAGCTGCCACAGTAAAATGCCTCCTATAGTAAATTAATATTCCACCACCAGGGCGATCTTTCCGCGCGTGAAGAAATGTTTCGAAACCATCTATTGGAAACTTATATAACTCGTCACTAGAGATGTTAATTTCTGACAATACGATGACATCTAAGTTTTCTATGCAGCCGTCAATAAGCACTAACAGCTGGTTAAAATGCTTCCTTAGCGACCTTATATTAAGGTGCAAAATATTAAACTTGTCATTATCAGCTGATAAGTCAGCACACCATTCAACACTGTGATCGTATCTAGTATAGTGTATATCCGTATCTATGCATGACAAAAAATCGTTGAATGTTGATACCGTAATATATAAGTAGTTAACTTATCTAGGATGCCTACAGCGGGCTATGATGACGAGACCAAGCGACTCAGGGCCTATTTTTTAACTTATTTACGTCATCTTCGGAGCGAATAGTAATAATTTTTTTATTCTCAGGGTCATCCTTTCGGACCAAAATTTTGCCATTTTGGACCCATATATACTTATAGCTGCTCTTCAATTCTGACTTTGTATACCAAAGTAATTGCCGCGCTTGCCTCGTGAGATCTTCATTAAAATAAATGGGTGTCTTATCATTATCATTATACACGTCCGCATTAGTAAGACGTATGGATTTTTTCTTTGCCATCCATTCCGATCGCGCAGTTACTGATGCAAACGTTACGATAACCGGGCGCGGTAACGGCTTATTTTCTTTGTTGGTTTTTTCTGCGCCTACCCTCATAACTTCAGAAATATGAACAGGGCTTAAATCAATGTTTCTAGCCAATTTCTCTACCGTAGTTCTAATATTCTCTCCCTCTTTTTGTTGCAATCCACAAATCTCAATGTTCCTTTCTCGGCCTTTGGCCTCCAAATATGAGATTCGTTCCTCCAACGCTTTATTTTGTTTTTCCAAATTTGTGTTTTTTTGTTCTAGAGCCACTACTTTTCGTTCAATTTTTTGTTGTTTCTCCACTAAGTCATCATATTGTTTTGCATAGAAATCTACTGACGCCACAAGATCATCCAACGTAACTTTCATTGTCACCAATAACTCCAACTTTTTATTAACTTCTGTGAGTATTGAACTTGGTGACGCCGTCTGCATGTCCAGGCTCAGAGTAGCGTCGGCGACAGGCGTACTTTGTCCCCCAGCACAAGTTTATATCACCATAACTTCAAAATGTACCATAAGACAACTACAATTCACAGTCACGACCTCTTATTTCACTCGAACCCATACTCGTATTCATAACCTCATTTATATTTAAAAAAAAATTAGTTTCGGGGGTAACAACTTTCCTATACAAATTGTCAAGATCACACAACCTAAATGTGATCCAGTAAAAATTGCTCAGTATCACTTATACATGTGGCGTTTGAGATGTTCAGGGACAGATAAAACACCCTGTGTGATGTAAGATACAGTGGCGAATTAACCTAACACCAGAAGTAGCAAATTATGTTACGGGCCACGCGGTTGAATTCGGAACATTCGAGTACAGGCAGTGAATACAATTTGGACCAATATCTGCCAAAAAAACCCCTATTATATATATAAATAAAAAGGCCATTTTTTCAAGGGTAATTTAAAAAAAAAATGTAATTAAAAGATTATAAGAAACCAGAGTCCCCGCTATAAAATGGGCTATGCATTCCGCGTCTGTTTAATCCGGCTCTGGTAAGATACATAATGATATGTACGACGAGCAATAGCAATTTAAGTTTCAAATTGCACCGATATGTGGACTCCTCGCTTTTCGTAAACGCATCATAATGCGGCGCCCGACGTTATTCTGATTCAATAGACTTCTAAAATCCAGCCTTTGGCACGTTCCGAACACAAAAACTGAAACCATTGTGCTCTTTCACACCACCCCATTGCGACAATAGAGAGAGCAGGCCGGAAAACTGGCGAGTTTCCAATGTAAATGGGAATCGTCTGGGCATTAGTTGCCTGGTTCATTAATAATGGATTAAGTCGGTGCCCCAAAATATGATCCGTTGTGAGGGAAAAACTTTGACGGATGCAAAGTCGTTTTGGGACCTTGTGGGTAAAAAGTAATTTACTTAATACATACAAAGTTTGCGTATTTTTTACGATTTTGGATATTTCATGTATGGTAACTAGTTTGCCACGTGGTGATGGCAATAATAATATGAAGGGTCCACGGAAAAAACATGTCAAGTTCTTCAAAAAATCAGGGAAAATTCACGTCTTATTCTGTTAAAAGTAAGGTGGTTTTTACTTCTGTAATTTGAATTGACTAGACATGTTTTTTCTGTGGACCCTTCATATAGTTCTAACCGCCCCAACTCTTCCCGTGGGTGTCGTAAGAGTCGACTAAGAGATTGAAGTGTCACTGAACATTCGTTTATAGAAGATTCATTATGAGCAGCAGCATCATCATAGTGGACACAACACATTACAGAGATCGCCAATCCGTTTGCCTAGCGTGGCGATTATGGCTATTTACATCCTAATTTGTTCATATGCATAGCTAATAGGAGAGGACGTTAAGCAGTGAATTGAGGGAGGCTGATTATTTAGTCACAGAATCTTGAATATTTTGATTTATAATTGTTTTGAAGGAAATGACATGGATATATTGGATATCTTTAGTGTTGCATCTAGCTTAATAGATAAACACATTGCTATGGCTGTGGTTTCTATACCGTGCGTTTCGGTTTTAAGCATTTAAAAACCTTGCTGATAGTGTTGAAAAGTAGGTCAGTATTTTATTTTGTTGGTTGACATTTTTGGCAATTATTGAGCAAAGTATGTTGCCGAATTTCTTATTGCCTTTTTGATTAGTCATGTATACCCAACAGTGGGCATACTTGTTGGTCGTATTAATAATAGGTTCAGATACTCCAGGTTTATGCAGAGGTAGGTATTAGGTTATCTAGAAGGACTCGTTGAAAACCTAGTCGTAAATCGGTGAGTTAATCCTATAAACGCCGCTCGTACGATACTGGCCTTCATTCGACAGGTGTCATCGCTTTAAACTTCGCTAATCTTGTTAGGGAAACTGCAAATTCGTAAATAGACATTTTAACCCTTTCAACGCTTAGAACACTTAAAGGTGTCATCACTTGAAGGGGTCTAGATAAACTACCGAGAGCACGAATTTGCTTATGTAGTGGTATTGCGATGTCCAAAGGTCGTCTAGGATTCGTATCTTCGCCTAGTGTGAAAAGCTGAAGTTCCCACCTTATTTTTAGGACAGGCATAATCATAATATCATTTATTGCACCATGGTATGAATTTTAGCTGTTACAATAGATTGTGTCACAAGGGATTTATTTATTTATTTATTTAATCTTTATTGCACAAAAGAAAAACTTATAGTACAAAAGGCGAACTTAATGCCATACGGCATTCTCTACCAGTCAACCTTGAGGCAAAGCAGAAAGATTGTAGGCGGTGCATTAACAAAACATTAATAAAATTAAGTTAATGAAAACAAAGCATAGTCTTAAAAACAAATAAAATACTAAGAATACTAAAATACACATATACATAATATTTATATGAATACATATATTATACATACATTAATAAATAATATATACTATATACCCAATAAAAGTAGTATTAAACATGATTTAAATTTATCTACCAGCAAAGAAACCACGAACAGATTTTTTAAAGGCGTATTTGTTCGGCGCTTTCCTGATGTTTGCGGGAAGACCGTTCCAGAGACGAGCAGCTCGAATGGTAAACGAATCAGACATAAAGCCAGTGCGATGGAGTGGGATAGAGAGAGATAGATTGCCGGAGGAACGGAAATGACGATCAAAAGAGGCACCATAAAAGTGAAAGAAGGATTTGAGATATTCAGGGGATTGAGAGTCATTAAGGATTGAAAAAAGAGTACAAAGCAGGCGAATGTTTCGCCGCTGACGAATGGGAAACCACCCGAGCTGCGTGCGAAATTCAGAAACGTGGTCATATTTCCGGAGGCAAAAAATGAAACGGATACAGCTGTTAAGTAATCTGTCCAACTTGTTAAGAAGCTCCTCGCTTAAATCAGGATAACACACATCACCATAGTCAATAATCGGCAGTATTAAAGTGTTGACTAAAAACAACTTCGTCTTAATTGGCAAAAAGTGCTTGAGTTTGTTCAGGGAGTGAAGGGATCCCAATATCTTCCGGCTGATCTCGGCAACTTGGGGTCTCCAGCACAGAGTGCAGTCTAAATGCACACCCAGATCCTTGACAGTATGGCTAAATGGAATAGGACCGCCGTTGAAAAGCACCGGCTCAACTGCATCAAGGTCAAGTTTAGCAAGTTGCTTGGAGCCACCAATGATAATGGCCTGACATTTAGCTGGATTAACAAACAGTCCAAACTTCTCCGACCACAGTTTTATGTGCAAGAGATCCCCGTTCAATTTCTCAATGGATGCGGCAATTTCGGTCACTTTGCATTGGTCGTAAAGTTGCAGGTCATCAGCATACAAGTGGTAAGCACAGCGAAACTCGGGAGTTATAAAATTAATAAAAGTGGAAAAGAGAAGAGGAGAAAGACTCCAAAACCTGCTCAAGGTCAGAGAAATAATCTATAGAGGGAGAACAATAAACAACGCCCAGAACGGCCTTGACCCCTTTGAAATTTAGCTCAAGAAAAAGCCATTCCGCGGACCTGGAATACTGAGACTGAGTGGAATGCAGAATTTTGTACGGAATGGAGCGCCTGAGATAAATGGCCACTCCGCCACCACCCTTCCCAGTACGGTCATTCCTAACTAGTACGTACCCAGGCAAAGCATAAGCCGTTGAATCTAGTGAAGGTTTCAACCAACTTTCTGAGACGAGAATTGCATGGATGATATTGGATTGAAACGTATCAAAAAGGTCAGTGTAATGGGACGGTATGCTTTGGGCATTGATGTGGCATATATTCAAATAATTGGAGCTAAGTTCGTGTGATAACAGTGAATTCAAATTATGTGAACTATTGGGCGAATTGATTGATAAAAACGTCAAACTTTCATTACTGGCAGAGTGAAAAGTGTCGTCATCGGACATAAATATGGGTAAATACACTATATAATTTATAAGAACAAGATAAAAAAATTAAATAATATAAATAAGATTAACAAACACAAAGTCTAGTAATACAACAAAATGATATATTATACAGGGATCAAAATGATATATTTCCGGCGTGGGCGTAATTATTTCATTGTAATTTTTTAGGCAAGCGTTAGCGTTAGCGTTAGCGTTAGCGTAATTTTTTAGGCAAGCAATAGAAAGTCCTTGAACAGAAAAGTGCCACTTTGAACCCTCTCAGCAGGGAAGAAAAGGTCCGTATTCGAATAAGTGGTGTGTAAAAATAATAGTAGTACACATGGACCCTGGCAGGGTATGGCAACGTATCGACACGATCTAGTAATTTTCTGTACACCCGATCCTAAAATTAATGCGGAAAGTTAACTTTTTAAACTAGGCGTAGATATGTGTCTCGACGGTATTTCCTATAATCCATTGTTTTGGATATCCATAAATCATTTGTTTAATTGATTTACAGTAAAATATTTTTGTTCATCGACTAATTTAAAATTGTGAACCAAAATAGTACATTACGACACAAGTGCTAAAAACACGAATTTCGTTTTTGCACGTGTCTCGTACGACGTTTTTTTAGTACAGATGGCCCTCCGAAGTTTTGGACCTGACGTAAAATGACCCACTTCTTGCACTAGAGCCTAAAAAGGCACCATATGTACTAAAAAAGGATTATTTATCTTTTTTTTTTCATAATTGGTTATTTTTTGCATCCCTACAAGAGACCGGCTAATCGATATCCCTTACCACTGTGTTTACTTACCACTATAATCGCTAGCGCGTGAGTTTACGGCGCTCAAAACTCATTCGTTTGGTTCACGCGAAGAGGTTTTTATGGAAAAAAATACTTTAACAATTTTTTCAACCGACTTCATAAAAAGGAGGAGGTTCTCAATTCGTCAGTATGTTTTTTTATGATTGTTAGCTCAGAACTTCCAAATAGGTCAACCGATTTTGATGATACTTTTTGTATTTGAAAGCTGATGCTCACCGATTGGTCCCGTTTTAATTTGGCCCAGTTCTGACAGTAGCATCCACAGAATTAGATTTGGATAGAAGAAACAAGTTCATTCATTTGTATGGGGGCCGAGCGTGTCAGATTTTGTACTGAAGTTGTTACTTGCCTATGATTTTAAATATGTCTCAGGTCCTTGAGTATTCATTTTTTTGTGTTGTTGCAATTAATATTACTTAAGGAGGCATTATTAATGTTTTTTTTCACTTCAACTTACAAAATTTGACGCCCGAAAGCTGCAAGCTGCGATTAAAGACGGACAACTCAGTGGATTTCACTGAGTTCATTTGACACGCTAAGTAGATACGTTTTGCTTGATCTATGGTATATATGACATCTGTGGTGGCATCTTTGAGAAAACCATACAAGTCTTAAATTTGCATTAAGCTGCATGACAAATGGACGAACACCTCAGCATCACGATAACCGATTTCGAAATTCCTGTTCGTACCCCGCTCAAGAGGGGTTTACACCAAACGAGCGAATGCTCATTCTATCCCCCACTCTACGAAATCAACGAATTTCGACGAATAACGTTTTGTGTAACGAACGAATTTCGAAGTGGGGATAGAATGAGCCAGGGATCCGATATCGTTTTTTTTCTCCATACAAAAGAACGGTTCGAATTTCGTTCTTTTTCGTTCTTCAGTATGTATGTATAAATTATTGGAGTAATTTAAAAATACGATGTTGGTAGTTTCATACAATTTTGAGTAGGTACTTACTAAATAAAGAGTATAAAACTTTTTGCGCTATTTCGAGGTTTCGAAAAAACCTGTTCCGGTCCCAGGAATGAGCGTTCACTTGTTTAGGCACTGGTCTCACCGCGAGCTACTAAGCTATGAACTATCGGCTATAAACACAAACAAAAAGATACGCACTCCCGTGAAAATAAAAGAGACACGGCGATACTCGCCGAGCTATCAGCTATCATCGCCGGGCGAGTATCGCCGTGTCTCTTTTATTTTCACGGGTGTGCGTACTGTGCGTATCTTTAGTTCGTGTTTATAGACGATAGTTCATAGCTTAGTAGCTCGCGGTGAGACCAGTGCACTGCAGTGCCTTAGTGTAAACCCGCCTTCACGACTCGGTGCGGTGTCGAATAGAGCCTACTCATATTCTGCGTCCATGGTAAGAGCACGGTAACACAAATCCACAATGGTGCCGTCAGTGGGCCAAGGGCGTGACCCACATAGGTGAACTTTCTGAATTGGGTGCTTGACAGCTATCTGGATTTCTGGATCGAGGTGGGATTGGAGATGGAACGATTATTTGGCAATCTTTAAATACATTTATATTTTAATCGGGATACCATGTAAAGTTGATGTATGGATTTCTAGATATAATACCTAATAGGCTCTAATAGCATTTCCAGAAATAGAAGTCACGGTGGCAAAATTTTGCTAGGGATTTCCCTTCGGTATTATTTTATTGATAAGTTATTCTGTATTGATTTAAATTTTCACGATTACCACTGATATTTTATCGACTAACGGGTTTTAATCGCGTAAACCATGAATATTGTGGATAAATAACCAAACTTTGCCAGTAACATTAGACACATGTACTTAAGGTGTGTAGGGATTTTTATGAATGTCTTTCTTGAATGAAAAAATATAAAAATATATTTGTTATATTTTTAAGGTTTGCTTTAGAAAATCACTTCAATTTGAAAACTTCCTAAATATTACATACGTTAGATACATTTGATGGTAGTTAGATACATTTGTTGAACTGCGTATAAATAGTGGAGTCATTTTCGATTATTTTTTAGCAGACGCAAGTTTGTCTGCTATTCTGGCATAATAGTCTCGTCTGCTTTTATAAAACGGTAAATAAAGTGGTGATGGTAATGAACAAAAAAAACGCGTAACAAAATCGCATAGAAACACCGAATTACATTGGATTTTGCGACCCACTTATTTATTATTAATGTGTTGTGTGTTCTGCGACTGTTAAAATAGCACTTGCAATTCGTTCGGCGTTTCTGGCCGCAGCCATTAGCCGTTCATGACAACTGCAGTCGAATGCGTTTTGTGAAATGTATATTCGGTTTTGTAAAACTAGGTAAATAACGTACGTATACGATACATCATCAGACTCTTTCAGGCCTCTCCTATTAACTATGCGTATCGATGCATTTGGAAGTATATGCCCATAATCGCCACGCTGGGCAAGCGGGCTGACGATCGCAGTAGTGTGTCCACTATGTAATGATGATGCTGCTGCCAATCATCATTCTTCGATAATCCATAATCGCCAAATGGTCAGTGATACTTAAATCCCTTAGCCGACGCTTACAACGCCCACGGGAAGAGTTGGGGTGGTGATGGTGATAAATGTAAGTATTCTTACTGCCGTCACCACACAGTAAGCTAGAATAATAAGAAGGTAAAAAACAACATTATTTAGATCGGGAATCGCTAGAAAAGAAGTCTTACTAAACTATACAGGTATTTAACGAAATGTTAACAATCTTGCAGTAAGTATTTTTTTATTGAAAAACGAATTTATTAATCCAAACTAGGTACTTATTGAACCAAAACAATGTAAATCCCTGTATTTCCTAGTTATATCATATATATTTGCTAAAACTCATTTTCTACTCGTGGTTTTTGTTGATTTTGACAAGATTGTACCAAACAGAGTATATATACCAATTTCGATTTCGTATTAAAAAGTGTACCTATTGTCAAGTGATACAACACTTGACAAACGTACCATTCTATTTATTGCTTTTTCGTTTTAATGCTGTGTAGTGCGGCTTTTGGCCGCAATGTTTATTTTTTTAAACTTAATAAATGTACTGTACTCGTACTAAATTAACTGTGTTGCATCGTATAAATCGTCATTGTAACGTGTTTAAAACGTTATTTTATTAAATACGTTTGTTTTATCTAGTTCTTATGTCTGTAGTTTTGTACACTCAGCCAACTGACACATTAGGCCTCTCCTGTTAGCTATGACTGATGACCTGGTGAAGGTCGCAGGAGTCCGCTGGATGCGGGTGGCACAGGACTGGTCATTCTGGCAATCTTTGGGGGAGGCCTATGTTCAGCAGTGAACCTCTTTCGGCTGACATGATGATGATGATGACTGTTTGAATTAATGTGAACTCGATTGTTATTAGACAAAGCTTTATTTAATATGTACTTAGATTAGTTCTAGAATTATTATTCTGTATAAGAAATCAATGCAATATGTATTTGGTATTTAGTTTAGTGCTTAGTTAAATCCTCAGTATAATCCTTAGTATTCTAAACCCCATATTCATAAACGTCTGCTAACTTAACAAGCCGCTAATAATTGTTTGTCCCTTTCGGTCTTAGCCATGTGTCCATAAGAGGAAAAGGGAGAAACAATACTTAGCGGCTTGTTAAGCTAGCAGACGTTTATGAATAAGGGGAACAATTATTAACGGGTATTTCTCATTTAGATTTGTCAGTTGTCACAGCCATGTACTGTCACGTCTAATAATATGTATACATTTCGGAACGTATATCAAAGGCATAAGAATCAAAATCGTATACATAATTATTAGAGCCGACCGTACAGACAATTAACGTTACCATTTTCTATATTTTTATATGAAGGGTCCACGAAAAAAACATGTCCAATACTTAAAAAAATCAGGGCAAATTCACACCTTAATTCTGTTAAAAGTACGAGTAAGGTGGTTTTTCCTTCTGTAATTTGAATTGACTAGACATGTTCTTTCCGTGGAACCTTCATATATGAACGGAAAGCTCGTCGCAGGGGGCTACTTCAGAGGTAAGTAATTAAGTATCAAAATATGACACTTTCTGAAAACCCTAACTTTCGAATGGTCGTGACGCATCTGTCAAAGCGAAGAAGAAATACCCTAACGCTGATTGAATTATTGTCAATATGATGCTTATTTGACAAAGCTGTTATATGGTACTTAAAATAGTTCTAGAAATATAATTATGCGTCAGAAAGCAATATACTTATCTAGTATTTCGTATTCGTAACTAGTATTTATATTAAGTAGTATGCAGTTTTTTTAAACAAAGATTTCTAAGAGTAGATGTAATATGATATTTTTTAAAAGTATAATGTATGTATGTACATACAGTGTGTTGCCATGACCCAGGCTTTTACGAAAATGGGTAACAATACGCATTACTGGCAATCGTTTTCAATTATTGAAATGAGACAAATATTTAAAAGAACTGAAAGGTGAGGTGGGGTAAGAACAAACTGTTTTTTTAATGGGGTAAGACAAACAGGTTCCCTAGGTCCTATAGTAAACGCCACTAAATTCGCCCATATCAAATACACACGCGACGCTAATGCCCCGGCCACGACATTGTCTAAGGCGACCAGCGGCGAGCGAATCCATGAGTTGGAGCGGAATGCCGATATGGATACGAGAGGGAGCACTATACGTTTTCCGCTAAGCCGGTCGCCTTAGACCGATGTCGTGGCGTAAGGCTTTCGGAAAAATATTTCGTCTTACCTTCATATTAATAAGGATCAATCTATAACTGTCAAAAGTTCATTCTTCAAATCGGCAGCTATAGCACTATAGCAGTTAGGTTTCAGTCAGGTCGATTGCAAAAAAAAAAATCATAGTTAAAGGCCTTTTCTCAAACTTGCTACGGAATGTTGATGTTACTTACTTTAAATTAAACCCGGAAATACTATGTATCCGGTGGCATATGCTAAGATGATATGTAAAGGGATTTCATGTATTTATTTCACACCTAGGACTGCAAACAAACTGTCTTTTGTTTTGAAACGTCAAATAGTGACATTAGGTCTTGACATTCAGCCACAGAAAAAAAATTACCTTAAAACTAATGTCTATACCACCAGTTAAAAGGATACCTCAAACAGATTAAAAAAAAGTTAGGTGCTAATGTTTTTTTTTTCATATTTTACGATACTGTACTATTGGTTTATTTACAAATTAAATAGTATGGTTCGGCGAAATCAGTTCGTTTTATTTCATGGCAAGTTTGAGAAAAGCACTATACAAATCTCGGCGAGAAACAGGGTTACAGGCCGCGTATCCCTATCTGGCCTCAGTTCCTTCGGCCAGATATATCTACTTGGCCTGCAACCCTTCGTTTCCCGTCCTCTATAGTAATGTACTATTAATTAAATAAAATTTTACGTCATAATTTTTTTGTTACTAAGTAAAATTTTGTGTAAAGACTTTTGATACTGAAAAAGGGCAACAAATTCAAATTTTCTATGAACAATCCACGAAACGCACACCTAAAATCCGCCATTTTGTTTCCAGCAAATCCACCAACAGTACAGAGGGCGCTACGGACCAAGATTCTGGGGCAGTATGTCCGAAGGCGGCGGCGTATCGGCGGCGGGAGATTCGTCCAAGACGAACCTCATAGTGAACTATCTGCCGCAGACCATGACTGAAAAGGATCTGTACGCCATGTTTATGACCGTCGGGCCTATTGAGAGCTGTCGCGTTATGAAGGATTTCAAGGTTGGTGGTCGACTTTTTTTAGTCGCAGTCGCAGTCGCATGCGATTTTATTCAGTCTCAATCGCAATGTAGTCGCAGTACAGAGGGCGCTACGGACCAAGATTCTGGGGCAGCATGTCCGAAGGCGGCGGTGTATCGGCGGCGGGAGATTCGTCCAAGACGAACCTCATAGTGAACTATCTGCCGCAGACCATGACTGAAAAGGACCTGTACGCCATGTTTATGACCGTCGGGCCTATTGAGAGCTGTCGCGTTATGAAGGATTTCAAGGTTGGTGGTCGACTTTTTTAAGTCGCAGTCGCATGCGATTTTATTCAGTCGCAGTCACTTGCGAATTTTTTCAGTCGCAATCGCAGTGTAGTCGCATGCGAATTTTTTCAGTCGTAACCGCAATGTAGTCGCAAGCGACTTTTTCAGTCGCAGTCGCAATGTAGTTGCATGCGAATTTATTCAGTCGTAATCGAAATGTAGTCGCATGCGACTTTTTCAGTCGCAGTCGCAATGTAGTCGCATGCGACTTTTTTTGTCACAGTCGCAATTTGAGGTGCGTACCTCACTTTTTTCAGCCGCAGTTGCGATTTTTTCGCACAAAGTCGTTCCTATCGTGATCACTGGCACTTCAGCTAGGTACTAATTCGGACAGCTATACTGCCCTCCTAAGCATAAACGCATAGGTAATTAGTGTTTAAAAGTTTATTAATCCAAAAATATAATTTGCAATTGAATAAAGTAAACAATGAGGGTTTTCTGAAAGGACGTTCACCAGGGCGGCAGCACTGAGGCGTCAGGTCCAGAAACTTGTCCAAATTCTCAGAGCGCCTATATTTTCGTGTTTAAATGTTTTGTATGATTTAATAAAATTATATAAAAAAATAAAAATAGCTTCTAGTTAGTTTTTCTTTGGGGCTAGATGATTGTGTTTCTTAGCGGGACCTTACGGCTAAGTGGCGCCAACTAGTGGCATACGTTTTCGAGAAAACCCTCATTGATTGACATTTCAAAACCTTAAGTAAAAAAAAAAGTTAGCCTCCTATATATTTAATCAATAAAGTAAAAACTGCTGATAACACTTTAAACACCCCTAAAACACTATGTCACAATTAAATGCCAACTTCGGCAATGTTCGTGACAATATTTCGTCTCCTCAAGAACATCTTAAGTCACTAAAATATTCACTCGAAAATGAACTTTACGAGTCTAAAATAAAATCTGTTTTACGAAAATTAGTTCCTAGCAATATTGGTAAGGAGCGAATTTACGTCAAAGGATTTAATAGCTTCTTCCACTAAGGCACTGGTCTCACCGCGAGCTACTAAGCTATGCACTATCGGCTATAAACAATTAAACACAAACAAAAGATACGCACTCCCGTGTAAATAAAAGAGACACGGCGATACTCGCCCGGCTATCAGGGGCCTGTATATAATGTATATCAAAAGCTTGTAACTTGTAGGTAATACAAGTGGAAGTCTCTTTTTAACATCATTAATAAGGTAAGGAATTCCGCTTGTATTACAAGTTACAAGCTTTTGATAACCAGGCCCCGGCTATCACCGCCAGCGAGTATCGCCGTGTCTCTTTTTTTTACACGGGAGTGCGTTCTGCGTAACTTTTGTTCATGTTTATAGCCGATAGTTAATAGCTTAGTAGCTCGCGGTGAGACCAGTGCCTAAGACACAAAATACAGGTTTAGGTGCGTGATCGAGTATAATCAGATTGTGAAGTGTACGTTATCGATAAATATTGTTGACTTCTGTTTGCGATAACTACGTAAAATGGAGCGGGTAGAAATGAAATTTGCTTATTTCCACAGAAATATGATTTAGACATTTTTTCCGACTGACGAATGAAATAACCTTATATTTTATAGGTAGTAAAAGCCTTCTTGGATGATTAGTACGTATGAAATACTGTCTATATGAAGAGAAATAGGCACTCAGCAATGTCCTAAAACGTTCTTAGGGACCTACGCGTTCTATGACCAATTCTGCGGATCTCAATTATCAAATCAAGAGGAATTCAAATGGCCAATCAAAGCTTAGATGGACCCATCACAACTATGTATTGTTGTAAATAACGGGTTAAGTTTATAGGTTAATATAGACATTCGTATGTGTGTAGGTATATGAAGGGTCCACGGAAAGAACATATGTAATCCTTTAAAAAAATCAGGCAAAATTGTACTTTATTCTGATGGAATTATAGTTGTTTTTCCTTCTGAATTTTGAACTGACTAGATATTTTCATTCCGTAAACCCTTCATATGTAGCGCGATGTATTTAGGGGTGGGACATTTCACAATTTTCAGAACACTTAGAAAGGTATTTTTTTATGGTGTGCTAACGCCAATTCGTTTCCATCGTAGTTCAACTATAGAATCAATTCGCTTGCTCGTATTTCAATTTCATACTCGCGGGTAAATAGGTAAAATACTTCCCTCTTTGCACCCTTGTATAACGAATAACTATTTTATATCTCTTATTAAATAACGAATCGCTTGCGTGACAAACATAAAACCTTTAAAGTTCACTTGATTTATAATCTGTGGTACAAAACTTTAGTATGCAATTATAGCGTGTTCAATTTCCATCGTGTGGCTTTTCTTTTCGAATTGGAAAAACTTTTCAAATTAGTCGCAGTTGCAACCAACATTTAGCGTTGTGCTGTTATCGATAACATTTTCCATAATTAAATGTCTCGAATATGTATCGTAGTAAGAAAAAAAATCGTAGTAAGAAAAGAATACATTTGTCATCAACCCAACTCTCGCAACCCAAGTGTCGCTGACCCTTCATTTATCCAAGATTAATGATGGGCAGCAGCGTCATCAATGATATCATAGTGAACACATTACTGTAAACGCCAATCCGCTTGCCCAGCGTCAGCGTGGCGATTGTGGTCATCACCTCCCTTAGGCACCCACAGCTACGGAAAGAGTTGGCGACAAATGTATTCTTACTGCCGTCACCACGCGACTAAGTATTTGACTAAAAATAAACCAGTTAAGCGACCTTTTCGTGCATTAACGCCATTATTTTATTTTGGGATTAGGAAGTATGGTCAAGTGGCCACGACTCACCATCAGATAGATGGGGTTACTACCGATTAAGCTATGGAGGTCAGATAAGTTCCTTATGTTTACATTGCTTTTGGGTAATTTTTAAGTAGATGTACAATTGTACAGTCAAAGGCACAATGAGGTGTATACAGGGTGCTCGCGAGCATACCAAAAGATTTTAATGCTGAATTCCTGGCCATATTTAGAGTCTTTAATGTTATATAAAATTTCATGGATTCGGATTGGTTTCAGAGATAATCAACCTTTTTTCGAAATAAGTTTTTCGACGTAACTCCTCATAAAACTTACCCTCGGCCACTCGGTCTTTCACTCGGGAAGCCACCTCGGGCGTTAGGTGATCTTGGTCGTTTTTCTTTGGTATATGACATCTAATATTTATAATTTATATAGTATGAAGGCGGTTGGTTCATGGCGGTTACGGTTATTTGAGTCATGCTGGTTTTATGCAAAATTATGGTACTTAAATTATGGAAACATGCTAAGAAATGAGATAGTGATATCCACCTCTCATTCCTCACTATAGTTTCGTCTCTACTACTTACGTAAAAACTTACATGGTCGCGTTTTATAAAGTTACATTTTACAATTTCGCTGTTTGCCTCTCTTCCTAGCGAATACGTGCGTTAGTAAATTAAGCGTAAATTGTAACTTTATGAAACGTGACCCGGGCATTTCTCAGAGCGTAAACGGAGACGGACATCTCATTCATCTAGTCACGTTTTTTTGGAAGTGGCTGCATCTTTTGGTACCATTTTCGGTCGTCATAAGACATATCTCTTTATAAGACAACCAAAACGAACCTCAAGTCATTCAGCTAATTCCAAAAAAACGTGACTAGATGAATGAGATGTCCGTTTACGCTCTGAGAAATGCCCACCCAGGTGTATCGGCCTAAATTCCTCAAAGTAGGTACGTAAACAAATGAAATGTAATACTTTTTCAGACGGGGTACAGTTACGGCTTCGGGTTCGTCAATTTCACGCGAGAAGAGGACGCGGCGAGAGCTATCGACACATTCAACGGGTATCAGCTGAGAAATAAGCGGTTAAAGGTACATAACTATTACTGACGTTGCCACAGATGTCATATATCGTCGTTGAGATTGCCAATTCCGTTATGTGTAAATTTCAAATTTGACAAAAGAAGACTGTAAACATATGTCATTTGGATTGATTTTTCAGTTCCTGAAATCGTGCACATAATGGAATTGGCAATCTCAACAACGATATACCATAGATCAAGCAAACGTATCTACTTAGCGTGTCAAATGAACTCAGTGAAATCCACTGAGTTGTCCGTTCTTTAATCGTAGCTTGCAGCTTTCGGGCGCCAAATTTTGTAAGTTGAAGTGAACAAAAACATTAATAATGCCTCCTTAAGTAATATTGATTGCAACAACACAAAAAATATGAATACTCAAGGGCCTGAGATATATTTAAAATCATAGGCAAGTAACAACTTCAGTACAAAATTTGACACGCTCGGCCGCCATACAAATGAATGAACTTGTTTCTTCTATCCAAATCCAAATCTGTGGGCGTTGCACTAGAATCCAAGCAATCGACATTTTTAACACGTTCGCCTCCAGTACTGTTTCACTAAGCGCTAATACTATGCCGATCGAAATTATCTGATAGAACTCCTATGCCATTGATACGCATGTGTGACTGAACAGATGTACTCTTATGCCAGTGACACAGCACTTGTGTCAAAAACGTTCGTATTTCTATGGCACTGGCATAAGAGAAAGTCTTGATTTTTGTAGTGGCATAAGAATAAGGTTACTCTGATCACGTATGTGTGTCACTGGCATAGGAATTAGATTTTGTTGGTCACACACGCTGTGTCACCGGCGTCGAACGTGTTAATAAGCTGCAGAATAATTTGAATAACATTACGAACTGTGTTTGCATTCAGTAAATAATTGAAAGCATATTTTATTGCGGGGAAGATTCTATAGCTTTCAAGAAATTAATTAATTTATTTAACAAATTACATAATGACTTATAATTTTGTAGTTAAATTTGTGGCAATTAATGAATTAGAATATCTATGCACATTTCTAATTTAGTGAAGGCCATACTAAACAATTTCTCTTTTCCTTTTTTTAGCATATATTTCGTAAACCGAAAATTAACTTTTTGGTTTACTCAACTTATAGCTATTTCTAAAGTATATTGAGTAGTTGAGTAAGTCTATTGTTTTCTAAAGTATAGATCTATAATAATATGAATTTAAACTGATTATGACGCAAGTTTTTTAAATAATTTTCAGGTATCATACGCCCGACCATCAGGCGACGACATAAAAGAGACGAACTTGTACGTGACGAACTTGCCCCGCGCCATCACCGAAGACCAGCTAGAGACGATATTCGGGAAGTACGGGCGCATCGTGCAGAAACACATCTTGCGGGACAAGAGCAATGGCTCGCCGCGTGGCGTCGCGTTTGTTAGGTGAGTGACGAATTTATCCCATGTTTGGGCCTTTAACCTTTTCAAAGCCTTCCCTCTCGCATCAAATAGTGTCAAACACGCTAGTATCTCTACTAATGAACAACGAAAATAAACCTTATCTGTCAGCAAGACAGTTACTTTGACAGCATACTCGATGACCACTTTAGTGGCTGCTGGCGTGGTAGGCAGGACAACACACGGCCACTTTAGTGGTTCTTGGCGCTGAAAAGGTTAAAGGAAACTAATTATTATGTAGCCTGTAAAGTGTCCCACTGCTAGGCAAAGGCACCTATGGATTTCCACTCATCCCGGTCGTGAGCAATTTGTGGCCAGTCGTTAAGAAATGCGTCCAGGTCTACGAACAAATAAAACATGGAAGCCGCATGCCAAACAAAATTGCCTTTCAAAAACGGTCCTGAGTTTTAGTTGACAAGTGTCACCCCCTCTTCAATGCATCACGTTAATGATAATGAATTTCAATATCAACCTATAAAAACTTAAACCGCCATTTAAAAATAGTTGTGATTGGTCCGTCAAAGTTTTGATTGGCTATTTTGTACAAAGATGTTGCGCCGAAATATGCGCGGTGTTAAGAAAAGCGCTATGTCCTGCCCATCTTGGCACAATTGAACAATTGAGTTTGGGGGCATTTTTGAGCTGGCGTTAGACGTCCATGTTATATAATATATGGTCGCAGGACCAGGTCGTCCCGCTACCTACGCCTAGGCCTGCCATGTCCACGTCGCCCTTGTGGCCTCCACTCCGTGGCTAGAATGGCCCACCTTTGTGGATGCATGCGGCAGACGTGGCCGGCCACAGAATTAGATTTGGATAGAAGAAACAAGTTCATTCATTTGTATGGCGGCCGAGCGTGTCAGATTTTGTACTGAAGTTGTTACTTGCCTATGATTTTAAATATGTCTCAGGCCCTTGAGTATTCATATTTTTTTGTGTTGTTGCAATGAATATTACTTAAGGAGGCATTATTCATGTTTTTGTTCACTTCAACTTACAAAATTTGACGCCCGAAAGCTGCAAGCTGCGATTAAAGACGGACAACTCAGTAGATTTGACTGAGTTCATTTGACACGCTAAGTAGATACGTTTGCTTGATCTATGGTATATATGACATCTATATATGAGCGGTTTTGGCTCCCACATCAACGATTCCGGTTTTAGAGCGCAGCGTAGAGTTCCGGACTCGTTCGATAAGTTTTACTCCCAGAGTGCTGCGCTCCATGGCTCGTTGGCAAACCTTCAGTTTGGTCTTCTAAAGGAAACTAATGGTAATAATATTTTCTTCGATTACCGCGATGATTACTCATGAAATTAAACTGTTAAAACATATAAACTCGCGTATATTAATTAAATTTAACTTCATGCTGACGTTTCGAACACTTTACAGGGTTCGTGGTCTGCGAGCGACCGGATTTTTATCTAATGATAATAGTTTAATAGTTTACCATTTTAATAATTTTTAGGTTCACAATCGGTTGAAGGTTTTTTATAATCTAGGACACGTGCCATAGCTACGACGGTTAGAAAAAAAGAGGTCAAAGGCCCATTTTTCAACTTGTAATGCAAGTGGAAGTCTCTTTTTAACACTATAAATTAGACAAGGACTTCCGCTTAAATTACAAGTTAGAAACTTTTAAGAAAGTGGTGGAGTAGCCACGTAACTTGGGCGCTGTTGTCGCGCTCATGGGGCTGTGTGATTCGCCGCTGCATCGGGCGACGTGATTGGTCGACGCCGGCGTTAGTGTTACCAGGCGTTAACATCACACTTTCGTCAACTTTATCATCAATCAAAGACCTAAGAGAGTTAACTGGATAAGTATCATCTTGCGGAACGATTGCGATGGATCACGCGAGGCGTTACGTTTGTTGTGAGAATTGTGAAATCGAACTTACCTTGCGCTATCATTGAAGAACAGCAGAGATGATATAAGAAAGTAAGGTGACATCGTAGTAGGGCAATATAAAAGTAACGAATTTATCCGTAGGACGATATTAACCGAGGTGGAAAAACAAATTTTGAGGAACAATGTCGTTTCTTTATCGTATCGAAATTATTCCACGCCATTGACAAAAACCAGCTATAGGTAACATTTTGTAATGCTCCTGCTAAAGTTTGGGGACAAAAACAATGCGTCATACCCGAAACATGACTACATGTTGAATTGTATGACATTTTTCATCACACCTGTTCGGCGCGTGCGCCTGTGCGCTGCGGCGATGCGCTGTGTAGATGCGTCATTACACCCTAGGGCTGTCAAGGATTTTCATACAACATTACGTCGCACTAGCGCGGCGCGGAGCGCGCAAGCCGAGATTTCTTTATATAAATGACAAATTTAAGTCATCCCTGATTTAGACCATATTAGAGTAGTTTTGTGAAAATATATTGTTTTATTTACTTTTTTTGCCTCACAGGTGTGATGAAAAACATTGTGTGTGCCACGGGCGCTACAACAATTATGAACTCGTGTGAAGTAAAGCCCGCGTCTTTGGCTTGGGCTTTACTTTCACACTCGTTCACAAAAGTGATGTAAATTTTTCAGGTTCGACAAAAGGGAAGAAGCGCAGGAGGCGATAGCAGCTTTAAACAACGTTATACCAGAGGGCGGCACCGAGCCACTCAGCGTTAAGGTAAGCGACATCTATCGGGACTATCATGTACTAACTCGAACTAACACCAAACTAAGCGCTTCACTGCATGGGAATAATTGCTCTAAACTGAACTCTGACTCTTTGTGATAATGATAACCTAATTTAGCCTCGACAAAGTAAGCGTCATTTATTCAGAGTCGCGAATTAACGTAACTTGCTTTATAACAATGCATGAAATATTGTGCGAAATGGAATTTTGATCAGTTGTGATAGGGATATAAGTAGTAAGAGGGATATAGTGCGTACACAGGTTCCAATTTGTATTAAAAAATAAATTATGGTCATAGCTTCAGTTGCAGGAATGTTGTCTTTATCTCGGTTACTATAGGTACGTTGATGAAGGGAAATTGAGATATTTTCAAAATGACAGTTACCTAAGTAGATATCTGTCATAAATCCAATTTATTGTCCAATAAAACTTGATTACTATACTATGAACAAAGAAAAAGTAGATCGAACCACCTTACGCCGGCCGTTGTCAAATCCAAGATTAACGGATTCCAATATAATGTAATCCATTGTACTTTGGCAAGGGTCATCATCATCATCATCAGCCTATGATAGTCCAATGCTGGACGTAGGCCTCTCCTATTAACTATGCGTATAGACGCATTAGGAGGTCAATGCCCATAATCGCCACGCTGGGCAAGCGGATTGGCGATCGCAGTAATGTGTCCACTATGATGACGCTGCTGCCCATCATCAATCTTTTATCAAATAATGGTCAGTGACACTTTAATCCCTTAGTCGACTCTTACGACACCCGCAAGAGGAGTTGGACAAATGTATTCTTACTGCCGTCACCACACGGCTAACGGTCATTGTACTTAGGCAAGGGTAAAGTTGCAAACGTGAGCAAACCTGTGTACGCATTAGCCCCGGGGTACGATTGGCCGGGGGGTCTAAATTGTATGTTGTTCTAGCCGGTCTTGGCCGAGGCGGTGACCCGCGCGCCGCGGTCGGCGAGCCGCCTGCGGTTGCACTCCGATACGGTGCGCGACTTAGCTTCACTGTTGCCATTATCGTACTGTCGGCCTTACCCCGCGTAGATGTAGACCAGTCTTATATTTCCTTGTTTTTAACCTTATTTGTTCTACAGGGTTTAAATATGGAAAAAGGATATGATTAATTGTCCGTTAAATGATTCAAAATCAATGTTTTTGAGCTTTTAACCTCCTAAAGCTAGTAAAACCACCTTGGGAGAATTAAGGAGCCATTTTTGCAAAAGTGGTGCACTAATTTTTTGACAATATACGTTTTTTTTATTTGCCTTATCCATTTATAAGGAAGGGTACCCAACTGTCCGACTCCGATTTTATTCGTTTTCATATATGTTATAGAGTAGTCTAAAAAAATACGTGTCCTTTATTTTTAAAGGACACGTATTTTTTTTAGCTGCCCAAACTCAACCTGTTAGGAGAAAATGGCCTACAAAGTACTGAAAATTGACCAAACCTTCTAATTTCTGAGAAGAGATTTGTTCAAAAAAATGGATCAAATAACTGGTTTCGTTATATGTTGGAGAACATGAATAAAAAATGGAAACGTGTTTTGTCATTTCACCACAGACTCATTTTTTATATAAAAAAACACATGTCAAAGTTTCATAAATTTCGTCACTACGCTCCCTAAGTCTAACATATAACGAAACCAGTAATTAATTATAATTTTTTTTAAACAAATCTCTTCTTAGAAATTAGAAGGTTTGGCAAATTTTCAATATTTTGTAGGCGGCCATTTTCTCCTAACAGGTTGAGTTTGGGCAGGTAAAAAAAATACGTGTCCGTTATTTTAGACTATTTGATTCATTTTGATATATGTTATAACATATATCAAAATGAATCAAATCGGAGTCGGACAGTTGACTTCCTTGTTAGCCATAGCTACATGGTGCTTTCCAGTGGATAAAATAATTGAAAAAGTCAAGATTTTGAATGTACATTTTTAACATAAAATATTCAATAAAAAAACGTCTCTCACCACTTGTGCAAGAACGACCCAAATATTAATTTAGCAAGAACGACCCAAATATAAAACTTTTGAGGCCGCTAGTACGATAGACAGAAAAAATAAGAAACCAACAATATTTTTTTAGAACGCTTTAGTGACAAAGCTTTATATTTATTTTGCAGGACGAATTATTAGCAGTACCGTTATGATTGGAAACCGTTTCTCTAAAAAACTTTACTGAGGACGTTTCTGAATTAATTTAATTAATTGATTTAAAAAATGTCTAGTAAACATACCTGGGTTAACTGGGGGCAAGTTATAGGGATTTGATATCGATTAAAAAGATGTCGATATAATTATAATAAAATATGTGCTTATTGAACATTCTCGATTACAGCACAGAGGTCCGATGTCATATCTGATAACGGGCCTCTTGTATGCAGATGTCATTTTAATCAAAATGATAATTTAAATATTGATATTTTAATATTAATTGTATATTTTGAAAACTATTTGAAAATAAACGCGTAACTACCCGTTTAAAATTATTTTTTAATTTAATTGAAGATTAAGTACCTAATATTTATTTATGCCGAATAACATTTTGATGTTGTCATTTACAGTAACATCGATATATTTTTAGTCGATAAAATATTTTGCTACATCACTTTCGTATAAATGCCCCGAGTTATCCCAGGTATGCTAGTAAAGTGAAAATCAAACGCCTATTGATTATTATTATTTTGTACCTATGTGGTTTATTTGGTACATCAATTGGTGCTACACATGAATGAATCACGACTTTTAAAATCTATTAAAAATACATATAAATCTATGTAATGTAAACCAATTCAGCCGACTAGGCTTAGCACAATTGGTGCTTCAGTATGTCGCCGCGAGACTTCCCGTCTTTTACTAACTATATTAATTAAAGAGGGACGGATAGTCTGTCTCGCGGCGACAGTGTCACCAATCATGTGTTAAGCTTTCGAAGCGTTAATACCACAATAACAAGAAATATCACAACGTTGACAATAATAAAACGTTACACTGCTGACTTAGAACTCTTTATTAACAAGATATGTCCTACGAACAAGTTAAACATGGGAGTCACACGCCATACAAAATTGCCTTTCAAAAATGGTTCTGTAATTTCGTTAGCAAGTATTAACGTTGAAGTAGGTGTTTTAGAAAAACGTCCCAATTTGTCATTTACTATAAGCACACAGCGCCCTCTATAGCAAATTTAACGCAACGGCGAGTTGTTGAGTTTGCAGACGATTGTGGTAGACACACGTCTTTGAGTGGCTTATGGTTGTAGCAACTTCGAAACATTAAGTACAGATGTCGCTAGTGATTAGCTTCACAGTACCATTGACTAAATTCGCTGTGATTGACGGTTTTTAGTCAGGTCGTCTGGTGTAATTGGAAGCACGTTGGACCGGCAATCCACAGGAAGCGGGTTCGAATCCCGTGACAACCAGAGTCTATCGCAGTTGATTTTTTCTATGGTAAGCACATCTGTTACTACTTTGTGGGAATTGGCTTGTGGGCCATTCCATATGAAATCATCAAATGAGGTGCGCTGCATGCTTTCCGATTTGTATGGAAAAAATCATGGATGATAATATAGGTATGCTTTACATAAAACCGTAGTTGTTTAATTTTTAAACAGCCTAACAGCCAGATAACATAGGTCTGAAGTTTAAAAATAAGCGATTTTTGAGGTCGATGAAAATTGCTTTAACTTTTTTTTAATGTGTGAAACTGAATTTTATTATATGTTAATTTACTATTTAATATGTGTACTTGTACATGTATGTATCACAGTATGTATATTTTTATTACTTATTGTATGACAAACTTCTAAAACGTCATGTTATTTTGCTAATGTTCAGTAATCTTCAGTAGCTTTTATTGGATTGCTCGCTTGGTCTAGACAGGTATTTTTTTTTAAATTAACAAGCTCAAATAGTCTTTGAATGAAAACTTTAACAATATTTTTGAATTTAGTTCTTCTAACTTAAAAAAACAGTAAATTACAAAATCATTTTTGTAGAATTTGCTTTTTATGACGTTAAAAAAAACCATGTTTGGCAAAGTTTAAAGATCTGAAAAGTACACAGAAGAGAAGAACTTACTTTGCTCTTTGTAAATCATCTTTATTTATATTGTGTTATTGATTTTCGAAAGAGATGTGATTTTTTGAAATCTACAAGTTAGCAAGAAGTTTCAAAGTAGTTGTTTAAGTTAATGTTTTTTTTTTATCACGGACAACATTGTAAACGTAAATGATGATTGTTGATTCCCTCGTTTACTATGTACAGTCAACCAAAAAAGTGGTACACCACTTTCTTGATGGCAAGCATGAAAATGCTAGTGGCACATCTTACAATACGTCTGAAATAGGGTACTTATAGGTTTTATTACACATGCCTACTGTCTTTAGATAAGAGTAATGATGTGGATTCAATAATGCGATAACAATAAAAATACCAGGTCGTATCATAATTTTGTGCCAGTTTCAAACGGCACCTTACGAGCCGGAAGATATTCCTACTCCAAAAATGTTAATGTCGTAAAGGTAGTCAGGTACTTTACACACACACACGCACATATATACATTACATATTTGTGACAAGCTTTTTTGCTGACTTTTGCATGATATGAACATGAATTCGTAAATCGTGCATTAACACAAGGGTCATACACACTGATATACTTAATTACGTACATCGCAGCTTAAATAAAGGTTCTTGTTGTTGTTAATGACTAATAAAATATAGTTATGAATAATTTAATGTGTTTTATTTAAAATAGTGAAGTCATAGAGCGCCGGAAAATAGTCGTAAAAAGTTCCGAAAAATGGACATTAAAAAAATTCATAATTCTCACAGAAATCGAAAACACAAACCTAATGAAACGGATTCCTATAGAATAGAGTTGGTACTATCTTTTGTATAACTTTTTGGATTTTTTTATATTGCCAAACATGATGAAATTTGAAGTCAAAGTTGAGCAATTTCGTAAAATGGCTAACTTTACCATTCTTTTTTTCAGCTAAATGAAAAGTTTGTGATCAAACCCTCAGTTATTTTATGAGAGCGATACTTGTACTATACAGTAAAAAAAATAATAATTCCCTAAGCCTAGTAGACATGCTGTAAAATCCAATAGAAAATGGGCGGAATTTGAAAATATTCACAAAACTTTCAACATTTATGATGGAATAAGTAAAATACCTTGATGCATATTGATAATAAAATTTTAAAGTACGTTTACAAGAGAATCAGAAAAAATATATAAAAAATGTATATTAGTTACCGAAACAAATTAACATCGCTTCTCGTGGAACCTCAAAAACAGGTAAATTGAAACTTAAAGCGGGCCCCATCTGGATGAGCAGCAAGTAAAAAAAAAAGTATTGACGGTTTACGTACAACTTACTTAAGACTATCATCCTTGATTTTTTTCAAACTGTTTAAAAATCAGTCAGCGCGGAATTAAATCAGAATCTGATGATTTCATATGGAATGGCCCTTGTAACTGTATTTAAAATAAGTGTTTGCTTATAAAGGGTCCGCCAAATAACATTTTTTTTTAAAATGCTATAAAAAAAAACTACTAACTATTTTCTCAATTTTGTTTTTTTTATTGAATGTACAATCCTTCCGGTTAATAATGGAAAATAATTTCATTCGAATGGCTGCCTCGGCTGGCCATGCAGTAGCCTACACGATCGGTCCAATTTTTAAGCACATTATCGATTGTGTGCAGCTGTATTTCACCAATGGCTTCACGAATATTGCCCTTTAAAACGTCAATTGTCTCTGGCTTGTCGGCGTAACACTTATCTTTTACGGCACCCCACAAATAATAGTCCAACGGTGTCAAATCGCAGCTCCGAGGTGGCCAAACGACATCAGCTCTGCGGCTGATAATGCGATCTTCAAAAACAGGGCGCAAAACATCGAGTGTAGCTTCGGCTGTGTGGCACGTAGCGCCGTTCTGTTGAAACCAAATGTTGCCAATATCCTCCTCTTAAATTTTTGTGAACAAAAATTCGTTCAACATGGCCCGATAACGATCGCCATTGACTGTAACGGCCACTCCTTGCTCATTTTCGAAGAAAAATGGCCCAATTATGCCTCTGGACCAAAATCCGCACCAAACAGTGACTCGTTTTGGGTGTATCGGCTTTTCAATGTATGCGTGCGGGTTTTCTGTGCCCCAAATGCGACAATTTTGCTTGTTTACTTACCCGCCAAGATCAAAATGAGCTTCATCTGAAAAAATGATTTTTTTGGCAAAATCGGCATCTTCTCTCACATTCTGCAACATTACCATGATTTTCAAAGTAATGTCGCAATATTTCCCAGCGTTGTTCAAGCGTATACACAACCATATTCGTTCAGCGGAAGGATAAAACTAATTATCTGTCAAATCAGACATGAGCTAAGTGTTACCATTCGCGAAATAAGCACTAGTTGAAAAAAAAACGTTGTTTGGCGGACCCGTATTATATACAACATACAAATAGGCATACCCCTTATTCGTAAACGTGACTTAACTTAGCCAGCCGCTAAGTATTGTTTGTTCCTTTCGGTCTTACCAATATGCCTATAAGAGCGAACAGGACTAACAATACTTAGCTGCTTGCTAAGTTGGGAGACTTTTATAAACAAGGGGATTGAATATAAATAGATATTTCTCAAACATGCAATGAAATATGTATTGTCTTTACGTTCCTTAACCCTTAGGTGCATATGGTATCACACATTCTATTTCTGAAATGACTTATTGTAAACAATCGATGCCAATTAGAACTCTGTTGCTCAGTGTGACAGTCGCAATTGATTACTTATTTCGACATGTGTCATTTCGGTCGTATCGTTTTTGATACTGTATGCACCTAAGGGTTAAAATAGACTCGGAAGTATCGCTTTTAGGGCGCAGTAACTCACTGGGATGGAAATGGAATTTCTTAACACTTTTCAGGCCTAGGCCTGTGAAGTAACTTTTTTTAAATTTCGACAACATTGTCAATTTTTTTTTGTATTTCTTTGTATGTTTGAGAAAAGCATTATACAAATATACATGCCTCGGCGTGAAAACGGATTCCCGGCCTCGTTACCTATCTACCAACTTGGCCGGAAATCCTCATTTTCCCGGCCTCTGATGTAATGTACTATTCTTTGTATTTGTCAAAGATGTTGCGCGGACAGGCCCGGTGATATGAAAAGCGCTGTCTTGCCCACCGAAGCACAATTACACAATCGTTTTGGGGGCATTTTTGAGCTCACATGAGACGTCCATGTTTATTTTCATTCGCAGGATATGTCACATTTCGAACTTCCGCACAAAAACAGTCACTACAAATGTTTTACGAGTAGAACGCTTCAATTCTTTATTCTATCCAATTTGCACGCTAGTAAGGGTTTTCTCCCTTATTCATAAATTTCTCCTAACTTAGCAAGCCGCTAAGTATTGTTTGCCCCTTTCGATCTTTTCAATATACGCCGCACGGAAGAGGGCATTTTGTGGGCACTTTGTTGGTCAGGTTCGCATAAAATCGAACTGTGAGAACAAGGTATTTTATACTTAGTATGTGTTTGTGTTATACTTAGTATAAGTTTGTTAAAGTAAATAAGGACATACTTATTTCTCGTATAGAAATTGCATACCTCAACAGGAAATAAACAAAAAAATAGGTATTCGTATCCATACTTTTAAATTGATTTGCGTACATTTACTATTTTTTGATGTAGATTTAACTATATTGATTTAAACTTTCACGATTATCACTCATATTTTAAAGACAAACGGGTCTTAATCGCGTAAACTTACGTTTAATTATATCCTGATGTTTCGGGCATGATGACCCGTGGTCGCAGGCAGACTAAACGTAAGTTTACGCGATTAAGACCCGTTTGTCTTTAAAATATGTAGATTTAACTAGTCTATTTCGTAAATTATACTATTTGACGCAACTCAGAATGCTTATGTCAGTGCGACGTATGCTTATCAGTATGCCGACAGTGCTCGGGTGCTAAAAAGTCAATCCTGACAGCTCTCAGATCAATACATCACATCATCAGCCTTTGTTTGTCCATTCGGAGGTAAATGCCCATAATCGCCACGCTGGGCTAGCGGATTGGCGATCGCAGTAATGTGTCCACTATGATGACGCTGCTGCCCATCATCACTCTTTTATCAAATAATGGTCAGTGACACTTCAATCCCTTAATCGACTCTTACGATACCCACAGAGTGGTAACAAATGTATTCTTACAGCCGTCACCTCACGGCCAATACATTAATCAGATCAATACATTTTTTGTAAACTTTTTGAAACATATTGTACTGAAATGACTTATAGCGGCCGAGCAGTGTATAAGGGCGAAAGAGAAAAACGATTAGTGGCTTGCTAAGTTAGGAGACTTCTACAGGGTGTTCCACGAGCCTCTGAAAACCTTGAACGGGGTGATTTAGTAGACTATACTGAACAACTTTTAATATGGGGCCAATCACAAAATCTAAAAAAAAAAAAATGTCTTTTTCATACATTTTGACCGATTGATCACGACATTTTATATGAAAAAGGCAATTTTTTTTTAAGATTACTGGGTTAGCTCCATAGTAAAAGTTATTCAGTTTATCCTACCAAATCACCCCGTTCAAGGTTTTCAGTGGCTCGTGGAACAACCTGGAATAAGGGGGTTTGAGTATAGTATATTTATCTGTGTAGGGGTACACATACTGGGGTACGTTAATAGCGGAGGATTACGGCAGCCGCGCGCCCCTACAGTGGAGCGGGGCTCCGAGTCGACTGCGGTCACACTCCGATACGGTGCGACGTAGAACGCTTATCAAATACTTGTTTTATTCTTTTTTTATTTTAATAAAGGCACTGGATGTGTTTTTAGTCAGTCAGTTACAGATTTTTTGTTTCTTCACACATTAGGGGACATTTTTAGCATGTTACTAGGGTACTATGATAATTAAGGGACATTTTTAGCATTTAGCATTACTGGTGCACTATGAAATTTATTGGATTGACTGACGATTATGTTTTTTTTTAATCACATTTGTTTGGCTTTAGGACATTTTATGTTACTGGGGCATTTTTTTATTTGATTTTAGAGTCACATTTGCGTGGCTTTAGTCAGTATTTGAGTTACCGACTTTTTTGTTTCTTTACATTCAGGGGACATTTTTAGCATGTTACTAGGACACTATGATTAGGGGACATTTTTAGCATCTTACTGGGGCACTTTTTATTTGATTTTAGAGGCACATTTGCGTGGCTTGAGTCAGTATTTGAGTTACTTCATACTTAGGGGACATTTTTAGCATATTACTAGGTCACTATGAATTTTATTGGATTGGCTGACGCTTATGAATTACTCTTTTTATCACATATTATTAGAGGCATATTTGCGTGGCTTCAGTCAGTATTTGAGTTACTGACTTTTTGTTTCTTCACACATTAGGCGACATTTTTAGCATGTTATTGGTGCAGTATGAAATTTACTGGATTGGCGTACACTTATTATTTTTTTATATCTCATTTTAGAGGCATTTTGCGTGGCTTTAGTCAGTATTTGAGTTATTGACTCTTTTGTTTCATCATACATTAGGAGACATTTTTAGCATGTTACTAGGGCACTATGAAATTTACTATAGGGATATCATGATTTATTAAAATTTTTTGGCAATAATTTAATCATTATTTTACGTGCGTGGACAAGTAGTGGTTGTAGCGTCTTATTTTTTTGAGGTTAAGTATTTTTTATTGCAGGACCTCGTGCATGCAAATTATATTATTTTGCGTTAAAACTTTTTTTTTGTAAAAACGTGTCTCAACAAAATCGTACATATCTGTGAACACTGCACCTACTTCTTCTTAATCTACACAATGTGTAAATATTAAATGTACTGGGTGTCCTTAGGTTCAAACCAATCGTCAAAAAGTAAATTAAAAATGTTAAAAATTTTCTAAAAATATTTTATCGTATTTTGAATATTTTGTTCCTGACAAATCTAAATGAATTTAGGTTTTTGGTACTTTTTCTGCCACTATGGGGCGGAGATAGGGCAGAAATGTGGCGTAAGGTTCAAGGAACTGTCAAAATATATACTTTCCTAAGAATCTGACAGCTTTGGACCTCACGCCTACGTAGCGACGACTGGTGGCAGAAAAAATATAGAAAACCCATATTGTCATTTGCCAAGGAAACCTCTAACCAATTTCGGAGGTGCACCTCTATTTAGCTTTTTTCAGAGCTTAAAGCCACTCTGTATAATTTCTAATATCACCAACGGCATCAACGGTGGTGTGGTTTTATCAATACATACAAATGTAACATACAAACCTTTTGAAAGCATATGATAAGTTTTATCTACAATCAAAAACACTGAAGATGTGATATATGTTGTAACTTGTAACACATTTATATGCTTTTTGCACACCTAAACTCCCAGAATGCATTCATTAATTACTGATCTATAAACATTCCAAAGTGTTTAAGAAAGGTTTTCTAAACAAGTAAGTTACTACTAGAGTTAATACCTTTTTTAAACAAAAAAATGCCTCAAACGATCTTAAAAAAAATTAACACAAACAGATAACACTTTTTTGTGTGCCAGTAGAATATGAAAAATGGCTGATTTTCAATAGTTTTTGTTGTCTTTTGACACATCGTGAAACACGTTTGTACATTATTTTTTCTTTAATACTAATAAATATCAATAATGTAATGTGGACTGATTATGAAATGATTATAATAAATAATGTTCTGAAAGTGCCTGATTATGAAATAATGAAAAGACTTTATGTTTGTTTACATTTATTTCGGTTTCTACTGGCACACGGAATAGACTTAAGACCTTTTATAAGCATTTTAGAAAGTTTCCGCTATTTGCACATCGGTATACATAATATAACCTGTCTGTTTGTATGTTTGTAGGTAGCAGAAGAGCATGGGAAGCAGAAGGCAGCTTACTACGCGGGGTGGGCGGCGGGATTCCACCACAATCGAGGTAGGTTTAGTTAACTTGAACATTTTAATGGACCATTGGGTACTAAAGTTTTTCTGCGGCATTTGCCAAGGCTGTTGCCGCTAAGAACTCATAAAGGTTTCGTGTGCTCTGTGCTGTCGTGTCTACCTTGCCAGCAACACTTAAAATTGCCATAAATCTGAAAACAGAAAGCAATTACAGTAAATACAGAATAGGGTTATATTCGTTAGTCGAGATACTGGCATGTACACCATATTTTGATGCGAGAGAGGCGTTTAAAAGGTTAAATTAGAAATTTAGTTAAATGTATCTAAAATCAACTATTCAAAACTGAAATTCTCGAGACTGACAATGACATGGTTTGAATCGCAACACTTTTTTAATATGTAAGATAACTACATAAAAACGCAGTCTTTTAGTGTTACTTTAGCCCATTATTGGCGCTACAGTACTCGTATTTCCCCACGAAATATGAAAATTAAAATTATATATAAGGTCCTAATTTATTAGATGCAGATATTTTAACACATGATACTTTACATTAAAGTAATTAACTTTAAATATAAATTAAGAAATCTTTTCATGTAACTTTTTTGATTTCATTTTCCTAACAAAAACATTAATTATAATTTCGTCAAGAAAAAAATCATCATGTGCATTATCACATGTCACAATAACACTCTGTCTATCATGTCATCAAACGACACAATCTAACGGAAAATAACATGACATTGACAAGCAACTATTTAATTTATCGGCCAGTTCCAGTTAAGTAGTACGTAAAAGCGGTACTAGAATCTGTTCAAAGAGTTTTCATTTAATAATCACATTAACAGGGTGTTTTTACGTAGCAAGTTTGTTTTTCCATTCTCTCCAAAAAAACATCGTAAAAGCTATAATGTTTCACGGTTTAATATACTCCAGAGACCGAGTACTATTAGCTGTAAAAATATCTGCATCTAATAAATTAGGACCTTATATACGGTGTGCGAGAGTTTATTAGTGTCTCGCAGAACGTCCTATATAATTAGCAATGATTGGATCATCGAACGCGAGGCTTTTTGACATCAGAATCTTACTTCCGACTTCTTATGGACAAAGCACAGAAAACTTTGACCAGTTTCCCATTCCACGCTGCCCAGTGGACCCTCGGCCGCCCCCCCAACGCCACCACAGTCTAGACCAGCTCGACATGCTACACCGTCAGGAACTGAACCCGCTACCCCCCACCCGCTACCTCCGCCGCGACTTCTACCAGCCCAGCTACATGGCGCACCATCGCCCGTTTTGAAAATTGTATTGCAAGAAGTTCCGTCTGTCTGACTCAAGGATATAGACGGGGAATGTTATAGTTGTTGATTTATAAGAACGTACATTTGACAGTTCAGATGACCATATACACGGTGTTACACCATCCACTGAAAACCTTGATCGGGGTGATTTGGTAGGTTATAGTGAACAACTTTTACTATGGAGCTAACGGGCATTTTCACTTCTAGGGAGACCCAATTAGCTTAACCGTCACAAAAAAGTTAACTTCGATGTCAGTTTTGTAACGACAATTAAGCATGAAATATTTTCGTAAATCCACTTGTCGTTACAAAACTGATATCGAAGTTAACTTTTTGTGAGAGCAAAGCTAATTGGGTGTCTCTAGAAGTGAAAATGCCTTAACCCAGAAATCTCAAAAAAAATGGCTCTTTCGTACAAAATGTCGTTATCGATCGGTCTAAATGTATGAAAAAGTTTTTTTTTAGATTTCGTGATTGGCCCCATAGTAAAAGTTGCTCAGTATAGCCTACTAAATAACCCCGTTCAGGGTTTTCAGTGGGTGGTGTAACACCGTGTATATATATATGACGTTAAGTCTAACGTAGAAATTGTGAGGCTTAATAAGGATTAATCTATAACTGTCAAAATTTCATTCTTAGATCTCGCAGACTATAATGTACTGTTGTAGTAGATTTTTAAGCGCTTGCGATTGTAACTTGCTCATGTAACATTTTTAGTCAAGATAAACGACTTGTCAGTAGCCAATAGCAAACATTTTGCCTTTGCAAGATTCGCTCCGGTCTACGGTCTATCTATGCTAAGGTTAACAAATAACTATAACATTATAAAACAAGCCGCAGACCGCATTCAATGAAACAAAAACTCTAAAAATATAGGCGAAAAGGATTTAAAAATCCGCGCAGTGTTTTTACTGACGAAATGGTTTGACAGACTATACTATTCGCAATAACAGACAGAAAAATATTCAATTTAATTTTAATGTTATTTTGATGGTACACTATCCTCTTAAGAGTGCAGCGCTGGGTGAACTGATCTTAACAAAATTCTACATGAATATCAAACTACAAGACTTCTTAAAAAAATGTTAAATCTTTTTAAAAGGATTTTGCATTCCATGACAACAGTGTTATGTAAGATCTGTAGGTAAGGATTTAATTTGCGTGCCCCTGTCCACTGTTACCTTCCTTGCGCTTTTTCTATATACTAAACATAGATTATAGAACTATAATGTCTGTATTGATAATGAGAATGTGGTAAATACTAGGAATACAGAGAGCGCTGCTAAATTGATGTCAATAGTCGTATAGCAAGGGGATTTAGGCACGAAAATCGACTCTATTCATTACACAACAAGTATCAAAATATGAAAGAAAATAGTATGGTGGGTTTTACGACGTTAAATTACCATCGGCCTGTTTCACAATCCAAAAATATATAAATATAATATCCGCCAGATAAAATTAACACTTCTCCCCAGGCATAGAAAAGAAAACGACTACTAACATCTTACAAATAATAATATACCTACACATACATGGCTTTGACGTGTCATGGTCATGACTAAATCAATTTTCACATGCCTTATGGCAGAACATATTAAGGATCACCAATGTAAATATTTATAACATCTACTGTAATGCACCATATGTTCTTGTGAATAAACTTTCATTCATTCATTCATTCATTCAAATATATTTTATTTGGGGAATCGTGAAACAGGACCTAAGTATTCGATATTCGAAATTTGACAGCATCTAAATTTTGTTTTTGCAGCGCCCTCTGTGTTAAATCTAGGTCATTTCTATTTACCGTTGTTCCTGTAATCTGTTTTTTCGATTTTAGAACAGATTTTTTTATATTATTTCCACTCAAAATCTCGTGTTTCGGAGTGGAAATAATGTAGAAATTTAGCTGCTACCGTAACTAGAAATAACATTTTACGTGTTCTCATTCTTCTCGAGGGGCGGCCATTTTGTGGACAGTTTTTGTGACCAGCCTCAAAATGTTAATTTTAAAGCATTTATTTTGCTCAATAAAAATGCTTTGATACCAAACTGTGATTAAAGGTCTCTTAATTATGTATAATTATTATTAAATTGTTATGAACAAAAATTGTTCACAAAACTCTGAATGTTTGTTGACTTTGTTACGACTGAGGCATTATAGGAGATATAATGAAATATATAAAAAAAACTAGTGTTTCGTCTTTTTAAACGTTGGATAATGAATAGTAATTATTCGTGCTGAGTTAAAGCAATTTAATCCTCAAACAATTTTTTATCTGTTTATGCATCGTGATCAATGTAATAATATTTATAAACAATATTTCATTTGTGTACTATCAAAAAACATGTTATAATATAACAATTATACATGCAGAAATGTAAAAAAATATTTAAATTAATTAATTGATAACAAATAAATAAATTTATAATAAATAAATAAGGAGTACAATAAGAACACTTAATTGTTTTAAAGAACTTAACTCAGCACGGAATCATAATGATTCATCGATGAATTAACATAAAGAAGTTTTATAAACAGTGCATTGCCATTATTAAACAGATATTTTAGCCCAATAACATTAAAAGAAAAATAGTTATACCAGAAAAAATCGATGAGATACAATTGTATAGTGCATGATTTTATATACAAAATCACTATAAATCAATATAAAAACAAAATTCGAGAAATGTATATGTAATTTTTCGTCTCAAGCTTTCCAAAGAATTAAAATACCTGTTATTAAATTATATTTGAAGGTCATTGGGCGTTTTTGACCCGCTTTACGATTTTTCGCGTACAGAGACCAAACTAGCTTTAAAATAAAGAATTAAATCTCACTTTTCTAAATATGTAATTTTTCCGTTTGTATCAACCGGGGAAAAAGTTATTCGACTTTTTGTATCCGAAATAGTGTTTTTAATGTTTTTACTTTCAGCATTGTATAATTGCGTAAACGGTTGTGACCTAATTTTCTGTTTTCGTCTTGCAAGAATGCGACTGATACCACTCAGTAGCACTTACATTTACCTACATTCCTAGCCCTATTTCGTTTGTGTACGCAGTGGGTCATATGCCCGAACAAAATGCCCAATGACCTTTGACCAAAAACGAAACTACTATGTGCATGATAACTTATTAATCTTATTATGATTGATTCGAATTCCATTCCATTCGATGGCTAAAATTGGATTATTCGTGCAATGTACTGTTTATATTACTTATATTGTGTCTGAAATGCAAACAAAGGGACCCTGTCTCAGCACAAATCCACTGTTACCTAGTTAGTCTAGATTTTCTGACCCGTTCTAGGCTAGATGTAGACGTGCACTGACACTATAGTTCATGGGTTTCTAAATTTGTACTTAAACTCAATTTAGATCTGTTAGGTTGACAGTGTTGACACCGATTTCTTCAAGTAATAGGAATCGAGTAATTATTCAAAATATTCAAGTAATAGGAGTCGGAAAGTCATGTCTCTTAGCTTAACCTATCTGGGCTTGTAAAATAATTTATTGTTTTGCAAAAAAATATACCTACCTACTCAACTAGGACATGCCTGAACGGTTTACACTTGTGTGTGTCACTTTATTATACAAAATATGATATGTATAGTGATCTTGAATATACAGTATTCCAATTAATAAAAAAATACTACTCAATGAAATACATACACAGTTTTGCACCTTAGTCCAATGGATTAAGATGAAGAAAAGCGTACATATTTTGTTAACTCGTCTACAAGCGGAATTAATGAGTTGTAAACTGTTATGGAATAGATCCCTTATCCGTTATATTTTAACTATGCATTAAAAAAAATTGTTCATTAGTTTGGATATATCTTTAAAAAAATCTAAATAGTCTCTGGTCGGTGTCTCAGTAGGACAGAAAATAATTTTACTAACATAAGTTGTGCTAAAGTCAATTTAATAATTTTATAAATCTATATCACCTGTAACCTATCACTGCGTGACTGGGGAAGAAAAAGGTACACTTATATTAGAAAAATACAGTTTTTGAAGTTTCAAAATGTTCAAACATTTTCAAACTTCAAAAACTGTATTTTTTGCCATCTGAGATCCTTTTTTTTCTTAAATCATGGTATTAGAATCATAAAAGTGTACAGAAATGTCCAAATGAGAATAGTACATCAGTTAGCGTCATATTGAAAAGGTTTTATTAAATATAATAATGATATTTGATAGATCTCAATGGAGAGTTGGAGTGAGAGTGCATAATATGTAGTATAGTTGTTCATTTCTGTACGATTTTAGAGTTCTTAGCATACGATTTTAAACTCAACTACTTGTCGTCGGGGATAGTACACTGCCGTGTAAGCACTGGTAGACAACACCCATAAAGCAAAAACGCGTAACTAGCACTGGTAAATGGGCCAATCAACTTTTCGATCGACACTATTTTGTCCCGTAACGCAGGTGACAATTTCATCAAGTTTGCTAGAAAAAATGCTTTTAAATTGTACATGCGTTAAGCCCCACACAATTTCACATAGATACATTTAGGTTCCAACTGTTCTTCATTGTAAATGTATGTATGTATAGTATTAATTGACGTACAATTTTAAGTTCATGAAAAGTATCGCAGCAGACAGAAAATATGTCGATTGGCCCAAATACTGCATGTCTACACAAAAATCAACTTTACAGGCGTTTGAACTGATATATTTTATTTTGAACAGGATTTTACTTCTATCTTAATTTGGCTATTTTGATTAGATATGCGATATTAACCAAAGCTAGTTACGCGGATTCGGCCTATGGGTATTGCGTAGATTTCAGTACGTTCTAGTAATAGTTATGAGGTATTGTACTATCCCACACGTTATGTTACGTTTAAAATCTTATGCAACATAACGTATTGGCTTATGAATCACGACATGTGCTCAATAGAATAAAGTTGTATGTTAAACATCATTATAGCTTATTACAATATTTATATCGCTTCGTTGTTGTTATATATGTACGGAAGGGGCCTAACAGTTGCATTCAGTTTTAGTTCGTAGAAATAAAGATAGTGTAAGTAATACAATGATATGATAATTTGGTCTGAAAGTTGCATTAATTATAATCATTTTCTGTATACTCATAATGTTATTAAAATCTGTTGTTGCATAAAGATGCATTCAGACCAAACGAGCATTCGCTATTCTAACCCCTACTCTACGAAATTCGATCGTTACACAAAACGTGGTTCGTTGATTTCGTAGAGCGGGGGATAGAATAGAGAATGCTCGTTTGGTCTGAA
>JALPQI010004480.1:0-85409 GCA_025490895.1 Thaumatotibia leucotreta
GAAAGGGTATACCTTCTAGTTGGTCCCATTGTCACCGAATCCAGATCTGATGATGGGATCCTGGAGAAATCGAGGGAACTCTTCAAATGTTGTAGGCACACATGACATTTTTCATTTATTTTCGAAGACTAATCAAGTATTTGCATCTAGTCATGAACATCTTAAGTTGGTGATCTGATGATGGAAGGTACAACTCTTTAGCAATTAGGAGTTGGGGGATAATTCTTTAAGTATAACATAATTTTGGAAGCTATTTGAGTATTTGCCTTTAGGTGGTCATCCTTTTATGTTGGTGAGCTGATGATGTAAGGTACAACTCCTTGGAGATTAGCAGTTGGGGGATAATTCTTTAAATATAACATATTTCATATATTTTGGAGGCTATTCGAGTATTTGCCTTTAGGTGGTCATAGTCTCATGTTGGTGAGCTGATGATGAAAGGAATAACTCCTTAACAATTAGGGGTTGGAGGATCATTCTTTGTATATAACAAATGTCATACATTTTCGAGATCTATTCAAGTGTTTTCTTAGTAGTTATGACATGTCGGTTAGCGGTTAGTGATTCTTTAAATAATATTGGCATGCTAAGTCTGTTACCTTTGAAATTGTTGTTGTATTCATATAAGTTCGCCAGTTCAGGTTTTATGGCCTACTACAGTGCAGTACATTCTAATTATAAGTATTTAGAGCATACTGAATAACGATTTTATATTTACACTACTAAAAAGCAAAAAATAAAATATTTTTAAAAAATAAAAATAAAACCGCCTTCAAAAATTCGCCCGAACTAAAAAGTTAAAAATAATTTTGGTTCCTACTACTTAGGATTTCCTACCCAAACCTTTTACCCTATTCATTGAAATAAAACATTATGGCTAGGTACCCTACAGATTTCTTAGAAGTCGGTACCAAGCCAAATATGTTCACTTCGCGAGTACTTATATGTATTTGATAGAGCTTTGTAACTTACTGTCACTCCGGTTATGCTTTCATGAAAATGACTGAGGCAGACCATTCTGTTGATAAAAGCGTAATCGGAGTGACAGTAAGTTACAAAGCTCTATCTAATATATACCTATGAACGTATTCGGCTTGGCACCGACTTCTAAGAAATCTGTAGGGTACCTAGCCATAATGTTTTATTTCAATGAATAGGGTAAAAGGTTTGGGTAGGAAATCCTAAGTAGTAGGAACCAAAATTATTTTTAACTTTTTAGTTCGGGCGAATTTTTGAAGGCGGTTTTATTTTTATTTTTAAAATATTTTATTAACATAGCTATTTAATGGTATCCCACACAATAGGGTCACAGCAAATTAAAATCATCCCCACTTCACCAGTTTGAGAGATACTCGAAAAAAAATTGTTTACTAGTTTTTATTCTACCACTTAGTCGGCATGATTAATATGTACCTATGTATGTTGCAGATTTATAGTATTAACGGCCACTGAGCTATGCTGCGGACAGACGGACAGACGGACATGGCGAAACTATAAGGGTTTCTTGTTTACTACGGAACCCTAAAAAGGTCTTGATGAGGAGATAGAGGTTCGGACTTCGGAACACCAAACATATAAAATGGTCATGCTCCATACGAGTATTATGGTATATTTAATAGTAAATGGTACAAATTCAGAAATTTAAGTTTTTATTATGTTAGTTATTTAATAGTAAGTAGCGCTGGTCTTCTGCAGAAAAAAAATTAGGTAGTTATAAACCTACGTGTCGTTCCTGTGTTGGTATGCTTTAGTATAATTTCCCATGTTCGTTGATCCGTCAATTTCACCTATAAACTTGATACAAGCAACCATCATTTCTGTGTCAACGAAACAATATCGAACTTCCTTTCTTTAAATAGCTCGCGGCTCTGCACGCTACAACTCGGTATTCATACAAATATGCACCTTTTTCTTTTAACTAAAAAGTCTGAGTTTTACTACAAAATATTAGTCGGAAATTATGCATTTACTTGTTTCATAGGAATCCATATTTTTTGGTCATGTAACACAGTAATAATCTGCCAAAATGCGAGTCGACTTGTGTTAACTACGAGGGTTCCGCGTCATCACATTTTTAGGGTTATGCAATCCATGATAATATATCCTCAACTTTTGTGTGTTTATCGCAAATTATTTGTTGCTACAATTTTTAAACGTTTTATTAGTCGAAGAGAGATAAATAAGCAAAAACAAAAAAACAGCCAAGAGCATGTCGGGTTCCGCTGTTATTCAAGAACGGCTGGGCTAATTATGTTCCAAACAGTTTTATATTATTCCCACTATTCATGATTCTTTTCATATTTTTAACCGACTTCAAAAAGGAGGAGGTTAACAATTCGTCGAAATCTTTTTTTTTTTTTTATGTATGTTCCCCGATTACTCGAAGACGCGTGGACCGATTTCAAATATTCTTTTTTTGTTTGAAAGGGTATACCTTCTAGTTGGTCCCATTGTCACCGAATCCAGATCTGATGATGGGATCCTGGAGAAATCGAGGGAACTCTTCAAATGTTGTAGGCACACATGACATTTTTCATTTATTTTCGAAGACTAATCAAGTATTTGCATCTAGTCATGAACATCTTAAGTTGGTGATCTGATGATGGAAGGTACAACTCTTTAGTAATTAGGAGTTGGGGGATAATTCTTTAAGTATAACATATTTCGTGTATTTTGGAAGCTATTTGAGTATTTGCCTTTAGGTGGTCATCCTTTCATGTTGGTGAGCTGATGATGTAAGGTACAACTCCTTGGAGATTAGGAGTTGGGGGATAATTCTTTAAATATAACATATTTCATATATTTTGGAGGCTATTCGAGTATTTGCCTTTAGGTGGTCATAGTCTCATGTTGGTGAGCTGATGAGGAAAGGAATAACTCCTTAACGATTAGGGGTTGGAGGATCATTCTTTGTATATATAACAAATGTCATACATTTTCGAGATCTATTCAAGTGTTTGCTTAGTAGTTATGACATGTCGGTTAGCGGTTAGTGATTCTTTAAATAATATTGGCATGCTAAGTCTGTTACCTTTGAAATTGTTTTTGTATTCATATAAGTTCGCCAGTTCAGGTTTTATGGCCTAATACAGTGCAGTACATTCTAATTATAAGTATTTAGAGCATACTGAATAACGATTTTATATTTACACTACTAAAAAGCAAAAAATAAAATATTTTAAAAATAAAAATAAAACCGCCTTCAAAAATTCGCCCGAACTAAAAAGTTAAAAATAATTTTGGTTCCTACTTCTTAGGATTTCCTACCCAAACCTTTAAACCTTTTACCCTATTCATTGAAATAAAACATTATGGCTAGGTACCCTACAGATTTCTTAGAAGTCGGTGCCAAGCCAAATATGTTCACTTTGCGAGTACTTATAATATATGTATTTGATAGAGCTTTGTAATATACTGTCACTCCGGTTATGCTTTCATGAAAATGACTGAGGCAGACCATTCTGTTGATAAAAGCGTAATCGGAGTGACAGTAAGTTACAAAGCTCTATCTAATATATACCTATGAACGTATTCGGCTTGGCACCGACTTCTAAGAAATCTGTAGGGTACCTAGCCATAATGTTTTATTTCAATGAATAGGGTAAAAGGTTTAAAGGTTTGGGTAGGAAATCCTAAGAAGTAGGAACCAAAATTATTTTTAACTTTTTAGTTCGGGCGAATTTTTGAAGGCGGTTTTATTTTTATTTTTAAAATATTTTATTTGGGAATACAGATCAAAAGTTAGAGGGGAGGCCCCCTCTAGCGTTGAAGCATACATCTACCTAGGACCAGCGGTAAAATTAGGTAGGTCAAACTTCGAGAAAAAGGTCAACCGCCGAATTTAAGTTGGTTGGGTAGCGCAATTTGGCCAATTCAGGGTAAGACGTCCACCCACAACATGGACATACGACCTTACGAAGATCAGCGGGAGACGCTGGGTGCAGGTCGCTTCTAACTGGTGTATGTTGAGGTCCAAAGGTGACCTATGTTCAGCAGTGAACAGTCTCATGGCTGAATTGATGGTGATGATCATAGGTGACTAGGCAATTCACGTTTACATTTATTTTAAATTAATTTGCCGCTTAATTCTATGGACAAATTCGTTTACCAGATGATATTAAATTTACTTATCTAAGTATCTTATTTTATTATAATTATCACAAACAGTACATTTTGACACATGCCCTAATTAGTAGTGACTAATACCAAAATAATTGATATTGCTATTCCCGGTAGTTTTCCGCGCTGACAACACACCTACGACGATTCACCATAAAAGCGATACTTAGTGGTGTAAAGAAATACTACAGTTATTTACATAGGAGCTTCCATTTTCCACGACTGGAAATTTTACTAACTAGTTACTGGAATTTTTACTTGTGGCACATTGATTTATATGTGTACAAAAAAAGTGTTCCAGAGGTAGGAATTTTAGATTGTCAATGATAGTTTGTCGCTTCATTGCATAGTTTCAACTGAAAATTCATAATAAATAATTTCAAAATAGGCAAGTAATTTTTTTTTTCAATTATTTATTCAAAATAAAAAATCTTAGGTCTAGGGTACATAGTTTTTAATGGAAATGAAGTTACATTGACCTGGTAGTAACTAAAAAATAACCGACGTAGTTAAATGATTTCAAAACTTGCACCTTTTTACATGTAAGTTTTAATGGGATTATACAGGGTGCCTATGAGGAAAGCGAAAAAATTTAACAGCGGATTTCTGACCTTTGAAGTTAAATATGTCATATGAAGTTTTCTGGATTCAGGTTATTATAAGAGAAAATTCGATTTAAACCGTTTTAGACCGTTACACTGTGATAAACACATTTTAGGAAACGATTTTGTCACCATGTTGTCTTAGTCTTGTTATACTTAATTGACAGATATCAAATGAACAAAAAAACCTTTAATTACCTAGCAAATGTAAAAAAAAACTCTAAAGTGCATTTAAGCCATAATTTCATTAATGAAATCCTTTTTTTGTGTATTAAGGCATTCAAAACATCAAATAAAACAAAAAAAAATATATTCAGATTTGACCAAAACTCATTTAACATTTTTGGCTTCTTTTAGTCTCAGGAATATGCTGTTAGAATTTTTCCCTTTCCTCATGGGCACCTTTCCTCACCTTGTATTTTATGCACATATAAAAGCGGATAACTGCGGAAAAAAAACAAGAATCTAGTATAACTGAAACTTTATCGGGGAAAGAGAAATTTGTCTTACACTTATTCAACTTGGCTTGCTCACATAATATCCTCAACAAAATGGTTTATACATAAGAATAACTTTGTCAAGACGGTTAATGCTATAAATAAGGAGTACTTAGGTAACGGTACATAGGTTGAACTACGAGTTAATCAAGTGTCAGGTCTTTTATCAAGAGGTCGGAGATGCTGGCTAAGCTCAAAAGACGTATCTACATCCTACTCACGTACACAAATGCGGCTTTTTTACTTTCGATTGCTAAGCGGACATGCGATGCTAATCATAGCAATTATTGAGGTGTCGATCTCGTGCCACGAAAAGCTAGACTCTATTACAAGAGTAAAAAAGTTTACTATTGAAATCGTCAGTTGCTACTGTTCAGTTTATTAAGAGAAGTGTTAAATTTTACACGTGCAAATGTACCTACTTATTTACAGCTACATAAAAAAGTTTAAAATACATTTTTTATAGCCTACAATTCAAATACGCCTTTAATGCACTGAGTTCCACTCAAAATCTTGAAAACTAATATGCTTTGCCTGCATGGGATAGCACGTCAATCACGTTTTTTACGTATTCAATAAAAAAGTACTATTTACTAGCATTTTAAATACAAGGAGTAAAATTTCATCACTTAATCTGTACGACATTTTTCAGAATTCTCTCGGTTAGCAAGTACGAATGGTACCTTGCCCCATGGACCGGCGTCACTCATAAAATATGAAGTGTACTCGTATTCCACGTAATTGTTTTAATTGCCTACTGGTTTTCCTTTTCTTCGGATTCTGACGCATAATAGCCGCTGTGGCTATAATTTTATGTATTTAATAGCCCGTGGTAATATTATCTGTGGTTGGTAACTATTAGATACCTACAATTATGAACAACGTTCCACTTCACCACTGTATCCGAAACAAAAAAAAATCATGGAAGTTTTTTAACGTGAACGTGCAGATGTTATTGTATTTGAGGAACAGTTCCTTTCGATCTGTGAAGGTATCTTAAGCTTATCGAAAACTTAATTAATTCTGATAGATTCGGTAGAGTACGTATTTGAATTTAATCTGCCAGTTGTATTGTAAGTTTGTAAATAGTATTTTATGCAATAGTGGTATTATAGGGGGTCAAAAAATGCGAGCGGCGTGAGTTGCGATACGAGCCCGAAGGGCGAGTATCGCAATTGAAGACGTCGCGAGCATTTTTTGAACTAATAATACAACGTTGCATACTATACTTTTTCTACGACTTAGTGACATAGCATATACATAACTAATAAAATATCATACATCTCTGAGCGCCACACATCTATTCCAGTTATCACCAATAAACACCTAGTATGTATCTATATAAACAAACTAAAATAATATTGTTAGCTCATACATACCTGCACTCCCAAAAGGAGCAGGCAGAACATTAGAAATTAATAATAATTATAATGAAACAAATCACATTTTTTAGGCACTGCAAATTTGCACAAACTATGCGAATCGACTCAAATCAAACCTACAAAGAACTGGGGGCCGTCCTCGAACTTCGAAATTCGCAAAACTCGAGCATCCGTTTCTGTCACTCTAATAATAATCTTGTTGAAGTGACAGAGACAAATGATCGAAACTCGATTTCGAAGTTCACGGTAGTACTTTCAACTGCTAGCTGAAAGCGGGAAGGTTTTTTTTTTAATGCAGCTGTCATTGTCTATGGATAAGTTTGCTTTTAAAACCGCGCTTAGTTGCCAGAGGTAAAAATAATTTTGCATAATATGAAATTTGCAATTGGTACAAAAATATATTATTATATCACAATAATAATTTAAAAACAAAACCTTTCTTTTAAAATTATATTTTAACCTTATATTATTTTAATTTATAATTATTGTAATAAATAATCTGGTACTAATGTTGGTAGCAGTGTAAAAATTCGAAGATCGGAACAAATTCAATATGGCGTCTATCATAGGTGTAATGTGGCAGTCTGTGGTAGCACGCAGTACGTTTTTGAGTCTGTTCGGAAAGTGACGACGTCTGGCAGCCAGAGACGCCGATATATCTCGCGTGCCTTCTCTTACCGAACAACGCTGCAACATTACGATACCGGCTGAGAGTGCGTTTTTGAGAAATAGACTATAGACTTTTGACAGATGTAATTATGTATACCTTTACAATAGTGTGCGTAGCTATGTAACTAGCAAAAAAAAGGTCAGGAGTAGAAAAATATTCTTACTACATTTAGGGGGACGAGAAGTCTTGATAGGATTTTTGTAATGTTGCTTAGAAGGAAGGATGAAATTGGTATACTTTCCCAGATCAAATATTTAGGTACCAACCTAAATACATATAAAATGAAAACTACCCCTTTAGTTGTTGTAAAATGGGCTTTTTACCTAAATACCCAACTAGCAAAATATAGTCATATAGAAGTTGGGACAACGTTTTGCATATAACTTGTAGTCCTATTTGGTTGGTCGTATAAACGTAAGGTAAACGGTTATAAAAGGCGAAAGTGGCGCAAATTATAAGACTTATTGGTGAGATAAAGGTTAAATAAAGGTTTGCATGGCGACTTAAATCGTTTATTTAAGGTATTGTAACGATTAAGGAATGACCAAAACGTTGTATAAAGAGTACAACAAAAACCTTTACGTGACCTAAATATCAAATAAATGTTTTATAACTGACCATTTTGTTTTATAGAAGGTTTAGTGTAATCCTTACTCATTGCTTATCGGACTTTTAAGTCATCTAAACATTTTCAAGTTATATTTATAAAACTGCTCCTGACATTTATTTTAGATACGCGCAAAACTTGGTTTGTGTGACAAAAAGTGTACGGAAAAACAATACAAGGTAATTTTATAAGTTTTGTAATGGAAATTATTGTTCTATATATTGAGCGTTTGCACATTTTGCGTGAGCTGAATTCGTATGGGAAGGTCACTTTACTGTTAAAGTTTATGATGATATACAGTTTTTTGCTGTCGCGCTCTTAATATATTCGAAATAATTATAATTTATAACAATATTTCTTCATATTTTATTATAGTTAAGGTTAGCCATTTTGGAACAAGTCATGGATTTATACTTATACGACTACAATATAACTTTATCTTAAGTAAAGGTTTTTATAACGACTACAAATTGTCCGCCATTACTAAGCTGCCATTACTAGTCCGCCACTTCGTTTGTGCCGTTTCCACGATGTAACGTCCATGGTTTTTTTCTTTGAAATAGTACTGTGATGCTCACGAAATGGCAAATGATGTTTTATAATATTAATTTCAAATCGACTTTAAATTGCATGATGTTTTATAACCGTAACTTAAAATCAATTTAAAAACATATAGTAAAAACATATAAAAGGAATATAACGGGTTCGGCAACAACTAAAGGTTTTTCAAAGTTTTTGTTTGACGTTAATATAACCAACTGTTGAATAAAAGGTAGATAACAGTCCCGCTGATATCTTTTTGTCATATTGAAGTTACCCTCAATACCGCTATATAACTGTCGAGATAAGGTTTTAAGATATCACTTATACAACAATAAAATTATGTAGACGTTGTAAAAATGACCTTATTACGACGGTTCTGTTTTTTCAAAACCCTTTATAAGACGAAAACGTTTATACGACTTTGAACATCATTAAGTAAACGTTTTCTTTAAAACCTCTACATGATTGTTGTATAATTAAGTCGCAAAAACGTTTATTTACCATAGTAATTAGACTATTTGGTAGGACGACTAAACTATCAGATTTATAACGTTTATTTGACTAACAGGTTAACTAAAAACGACTATAAAACTCGTATATGGCTAAAGGTCGTATAACTCTTGATTTATATAACTTCTTTGCTAGTTGGGTAGGCTCATAAAAAGCCCTTATAGTTTCGCCATGTATAGTCAAAGACAAAATAAGGTGTACATAGAAATGTTCAAAAATATGTCCCAGTGCACTTTAATTCTGTGTAATAAGAACGTCGTAACATATTTATGAGCGGATTCTTTCGATACTTATTTTTGCACTTGACTGTATGCCTGTTCATCTGACCGTTCGCACTAGACTATTCACAGTGATCGTGGGTAGGTAATAGAAGCCTGGAATTTGTTTGTCATAAGTAAATAAGTATGTATACTTATTGTACATATATCAATACCACCGTTAAAGTGTGTGCACGTAATAAAGGGATGATATTTTTTTACCCTTTCACCCTATGTTGTGTTTTATCTTTAGATAGATCTATGTGAAGGTTTTAATACTTAGAATTATTTTTCATAATAATAAATATTTTTGTATCTTAAATGTAAGTTCTTTAGGAAATAAATTGTCACGATGATAACGCACATAGCAGACTTTCAATAATAATTTAACTATTTTGAGATAGGTGCTGCAAAATCAAATACTATAGTCCTATAATTGTAATACCTAACTCAAAAACGGCTTAACCGATCACGCTCAAACAAAACCTTATTCCTTCTCGATGAGCGGAAATAAGTTTCAATTAGATACTTCTTTTTGTCTATTTTGTCTCAAATCTGTGTTTAATTATGATAGGAGACCTACTGAGGAGCCCTCCATTGGGTAGTGAATATGGCCCACCCTGCTCTTGGCTGCTGTTTCTACGGAACCGTGTCCGTGCCTGTTGAACGTGATAGACCCGGCTCAGTGGAGGCTAGGTTCGGGTAGCTGGTTAATTTAATCTGTGGCTTTATGTTTAACATAATAAGTAAGAAGTCTATTTCATTATAATAGTCACTGGTCCCACCACAAGTGAGCTAGAGATTGATAGCTTGGCTGTAAATATGAACAATAGGTAATCGGTCCCATGAAAACAAAACAGACAAGACGATGTTTATACTCGCTCAGCTATAGTCTAGTTACTAGCTCTGCGATGAACTACAAATATCTTTGTCTTTTCTTTACAAGCGATGATATTTTGTCCATTAGAAACTTAATTAGAAAGATTAATACGTCAAAATTACATAACAATGGCGAAATGAAAAAAAAAACAAACAAAATAGTGTTCAATCGATTTTTCCAAGATCCCATCATCAGACCCCGCAATGATGCCTAGCATACATACAACAAAAAATCTGCCGAATTGAGAACCTCCTCCTTTTTTCGAAGTCAGTTCCAAGTAGGCATAAAAACTTTGTGTCCATGTTACTAATTAAGTTGATCTGAAGAAAGTAAAACTGACGTTGTTCTATCGTTACTGTTTATGTCGTCATCGACATAATTGTGGACAACAATTCGCATTCTTACATTGCTCATTTTCAAAACACTGCTTTACAAGACAATAGGGCAGCGACGGCTTGCTATCAAATGTTTGCGTTATTGAGTACATACCTAAGTCATTTCTTAGTTGTTTAACTTGGTCGGTTTATGTAGAATGCCTTCAACTCGTAAGTAGGTACTTTATTTGTGGAAATTAATAGTAAAGAAAGGATAATATTTTCTCTCAATCTCAAGAAACATTAGGTACAATAGGTAATAAAATGTATACATTTAAAGCGCTCTTCTTACATAAAGGTTTAAAAAAATCAATATTACATTGACAAGCCAACCACATTTTTATGCAAAATACGTAATCAATCTTGCCAAGGAAAATTGAGGTATTTCTTTGATACGAAATGATCAATGAAAGTATAATCAAGACTCGCGGTGAGTGCTCGTTTTCCTCAGCTAACGATATCACGTGGGGCCTTATTTTCATTTACGTGACTGGCGAACTGATTATCAGATTCTTTAGATATGATCGAGATTTATCGAGACCATAGCCATTCGTGCGAAGTAATAAATATATAATAATATAAATATACCTATACATTCATTATCCCCTGGGGTGGTAATATAAATTTGCGTAAGACGCGAGTTATACACCTCTCTACACCCCTGATCCGCTTGCCCCGGCGTTGCCCCTGGATGTCTCTTCCCATCTAACAGCAAATCACCTGCCCTGCTAATATTTTTGCCCATGAATGGATCGCAACAACTGCACATCACAGCTAATTCCACCAATAAGGCCTCCATAATACATGTCGGATCCATATCTCCACGCAAGCCTATCAAAAGATTTCCAGACCCTTGCGGCCGTGAAACAATAGTACATTGTGCATCAAGGGAGGTAAGTACGGAATTACTAACGAGAGTGTTAGAAGCCCGACGCCGTTAGGCGGAGGGCTTTTATGACTCGAGTTAGTATTTTGCTTACCGACCACGATGCATACAATGTTTTTCATCACACTTGCCGACAAAAAAATAAAGTTAAAATAAAGTTTTAAGACATAATATCATTAAATGACGTACTGACATTTCTATTACTCCCTAGGGAATTTCACTTTTCTATTACTCCCGCTGCGCGCGCAAGCAATGGCGCGCATAAACAGCAAGTGTGATGAAAAAGAATATAATAAGACTATTTTTCAAAAAGTTTATACATTTGGCTTTCGACAAAGATAAAAATTGGTAGGCTGATAAAGGAAAAACCGACCATGTCGGGCCATGCTCAGTGTAGGTTTCCGTAGTTATTCCAAAACGGGTGGTCTGATTACGTTCGAAATAGTTTTATTTTAAAATATTGTTTAAGCCCACTATTCATGACTTTTTTCATATTTTTTGGACCTACAGATCAAAAGTTAGCGGGGGAGACAATTTTTTTTTCTTCTAGAGCTTAATCGATTACCTTCAAAAATATTGACGAAGGAAAAAACTTTCTTTTACGACACTTATTATTTTTCAAGGACCTATTCAACGATAGGTACCCCACACTACTCGTATAGGATTTCAGTACGTAAATAAAAAACATCTCTACTTATCTAGTTAGGGAGGTACCCTAAAAAAGTACATTACGACACAAGTGCGAAAAACATGAAACTCGAAATGAGTGGCGATGTTTTAAAACACGACCGATAGGCAGTGTGCAAAAATGGACACGAGTTACGAATTTCGCTTTGGCACCACGTGTCACGTACGACATTTTTTAGTACAGATGGCCCTCCGAAGTTTTGGACCTGACGTAAAATGACCCACTTCTCGCACTCTGTACTAAAACAAATATTTTCTACATTTTATTCTTCCACTTCGTAAGCTTGATTCATATTATATACCTGTACCAAATTGTAAAGGACTATGCGTCAAAATGGACCAATAACCAACAGAGGTGGGAGTAGTGTCATTAAAAAGGTCTGTTTATGCACTTTATTTCATTCTACAGGTGCAAAGTTGAATTCCATTGGATAATTTTATATGAGTGAGGCGTACTGCGGGCACTCTCTAAGTAAATCACCGTCGTTCAGACACCATTCATCATAGTATTTACTCTGACTAAAATACAAATATCTCCGTTTTGCAATGGAATTGAACATAGTGCCCATAGAATGAAATGAAATAAATGTAAATACTTATTTAATGACACCACTTTCATTTCTGTTGGTTCTTGGTCCACTCTCCATACAAATATGCCCATGGTCCTTTCTAGTACTTACGCCCACTGAGCTATGCTGCAGATAGGTAGACGGACAGACGAACAGACGAACATGGCGAAACTATAATGGTTCCTTGTTTACTACGGAACCTTAAAAAAACTCCGTAGTAAACGAGGAACCATTACCTACCTAATAGTAGAACCCTAAAAAACTCGCGGCACGTGAAAGAGTTCATGATGCTGAGCAAAATCTACCACATTTTCCAAAACGTTCCAGAAAGTTTCTATGGACCTGTTTTTACGGTATTTTTACGAATATAATATAGATAGAAACAAAATAGGATAAATTCATTCACAAAAAATTTCACCAACCCGCATCTAGCGAACTTCAACGACCTTCACCAGGACTTCATGAGACTACTTTTTACATTTCGTTTTTCAGTACGCAGTAGTTTCTTAAAAACTTTTCTGCCCCAACAACCATCGGTTCGACGTGCAATGTGCTCCAAACATTGCTACTTAAATTTAGCGATTCGGAGAGCTACATAAGTTACTTTGGTTCTACTGCTAAGCCGCCAGTTCTGATACGATCATAGGTAATAGCCCTCTTCATTACTCATTACAAACACTTTGGGCGACTTAAAGCTTATTATTTCATAATATGAATATGAGTAATACTAAAAACAAAATAATATGACAGGATATCCTTTGTTATTTATACATTCACTGATTGTTATATACAATGTATGTGTAATGTATGACACAAGTTAACGACTGAATAACCTACTAATTCGTTTTTTGTATGAATAATATGAATATCGTACTATTTACCTAATGTAGACGATCGTTTGACATGTTTCGATCAAAATCACTTGATTTTGACAAGAGCAATACTGTGCGTAGATCTTTCTCGGCGTTCGGCCCTTGTAACACTACCAGCGCCCAGTACTAGATGTAGCAAGCCTGCAGCGCAAGTTTTTGGCGGTACTCCTGACGAGGATTCTCTTAACGGGCTTAGCAAAATTGGTTACTTGAGTAACTTACTTGAGTACTTGAGTAACCAATTTTTTTAAATGTTGTACTAAATCTTAAGGTGAATTCCATGAGCTGTCCTGTACAAACGCGTGTATATTCGGATAATTTCAGTTTTCTTCAAAGCTGTTCGTTAAAATTTTTTTTGAGTAATTTTTGGCTCCTCTGGTCACGGAAGAGAACTTTGATAAACCCACAATTTTGAGGAAAACCATGTTCGCACAGGACTTCGGTGGACATTTTCGTGGAATGGACCTTAAACAGAATAAAATGATTTATTTCAGGTTGTAAAATCGTCGCTGGACTTCATCAAAACGCAGTTATGCACGCTCGCGATTTCGCTGACGCTGTTCAACTTCGTGCGTCTTCCGCGAGAGGCGTTCAGACATGGAACACTTCCGTACCTGGTGGTGTACTCGGCATGGCTGGTGCTGGCGGCTCTGCCGGCCAGCCTGCTGCAGTTGGCGGTTGGACAGCTCAGCCAACAGGATCCGGTCGGCGTGTGGAGAGCAGTTCCTATATTGAGAGGTAAAGTTATTAACGAATGAAATGAATATGAAATATTAGTACATTGTGTATTAAGGGCGGTAAATAAGAAATTGCTTTACTTCACACGAGTTCATAATTCTTGTACCGCCCGTGGCACACACAATGTTTTTCATCACACCTATGAGGCAAAATAAGTAAACAAAACAATATATTTTCACAAAACTACTCTAAAATGGTCGAAATCATTTCTCAAAAACAGGGATGTCTTTTTATCATTTTTATAACAGAAGTCCCGGCGCAGCGCGCGCCGCCGCCGCCGGCGCCGCGCGGGCAGCGGGCGGCGCGCCGGTGCGACGTAATGTTGTATGAAAATAAAAAAAAAAGTCATTACGACCATGGGCATAATATAGCTCATTACGTTCATGCATGCCTGCTTGTAAAATCAGCATTTACGAGCAGGTATGATGAAAAAGAATATATTTTTATTCATGGATTTTTTATAATTACCTATGTGTGTCACACACTCTAAAATTCCATTCCATTAATAATATGCAATTATAAATAACATCGAAATGTGTACATACTTCTTGTAATAATGCTGTTGCCATGCAGATTATACAATGCAAGACAAATGTGGATTTCTAAGCATTTCATTACACATTATTTCTACATTGTTTTAAGTAGTGACACTAAAATTTAAATATAATATATAAGATATCTTATACCAAACTAGCACGTATTGCTTGCCCCTTAGAGTATGGTCAAAGGCGCCTCTCTTTAGCCTTATAAAAGATTGCAAATACCTGAGAAATTCGACCAGTGCCCGCTAAGCTGGAGTGGCCGAGTGGTATAGGCATCAGCCGCAAAAGCTGGGGACGAGGGTTCAAAGCCCAAAGGCTCAATAAATTGAGCCATAACCATAAAGCACCAAATAGTAGATTGTTTAACGAGGGACTAAAACAGGCCATTATGACACGAGATATTTATCTATGTATATGGATGTAGTTCGAGTGTCATTATGGCTGTTTAGTCCCGAATTAAACACTCTACTTTTCACTTAGAATGCGAGGAAAAAACTACGTTCTACATAATCTCAGTATTTATCAACAGAAAGAACAAATAAGAAACAAAATAATTATATGTTCTGCGATGTCAAAACTTCCGATTTCTTTGGAACATGGCCACTTGACGATAAGTTCGCAAACTTTTTCAAGTTATATGGTTTAGTTGCAGTGTGGTTTTAAGCATGGAATATATGCTACAAGGTCATGACGGTTGATATTTCTTAGATTTTTCATCAAAATATGTGAGAAATACGCCTTCCATAAATTATTATGTTGGTACCAACCTAATGTGCTTTCCAGTTTTCCAATCCATAAAAGTTTGATACGCTTTTGAATATATTACACTAGATTTCGGCGGCAAAAGATTTTGCACCACCTCTTTTGCATTCTTCTTCATTCTAGAGTAAGGCGTTAATACTTCTTCATCGCACGACGTGACATCGTAAATTATATAACTACGATTTGAACAATATTACTTATGGACAAAAACACAAAAAATAAGCAATCAAATTCGTTCCGCGTTTTAGTTTTTATCTGTATTCCTTTTTCGAAATATGACGCTTTAAATACTTGCATATTTAGCCAACGAATTGGAGCTAACTACATATAATAACTATTTTGAAGCTAATTGGTATTAAAACAATTGGATTCAATCATAATCATATATTAAACAAGTATTAAATATACTTGTATATCAAGAAAATAAATCGATTCTCCTTAATATTTTTGCACGATTGACATTTTGAGGTTATTTTCAATGTCAATAGTCGGTCGTTCAAAAATCATAAATACCAGAAATGGCTGTTTAGGGGTTTCCAAAGTCAATTAAAAAAAAGTTTAGAGGTTGTATCCACGGCATGCACAAAAGTGGTCTATACACAAGCACTGACAATGGCGACTATCCTTTATTCTTGAACACCGTGAGTGTGGCTGTTTACGGGTTTCCAACGTCAATTAAAAAAAAATTACTTTAGTCCCTAGAGATTAATAAAGAGTTTTAGTCCCGATATGCAGGGACTAAAATAACATTTTAAGAGCATGAGAAGTGAAAATGCTGTTTTATTACAGCGTCATTCCTGTATTAAAAGTTTTTTTTATTAATTTACCGCAAATGACTATTGATAATGAAAGTACACCGACATTCTGAAATGATAATACTCTCTGATGTAAATCATAACAACTTAACAGAATCAATAGACCATGATTTTTTTTAGCGTTAAAGATTCCACCAAGGATTGTTAATTTGGGCATTTTCATTAGTTTTAGTTGTAGTATATTATGGCGAAGGTCTGGGCAAATATATATTTTATATTTTCAGGTGTGGGCCATTTGAAAGTAATAACATCATACATTTGCACTGTGTACACAATGATGTACGTAGCATTATCAGCGTCATACTTGATTTGGATAGGGAAAGGCTCGTTCCCTTTGAAGGACTGTACAAAGTTGCAAATAACTCCAGTAAGTGATTTTAATCTATTCACTTTAAATAATCATAATTTGATGTTAATAAAAGCTGCCGCATAATTTATACGAATGAATTCGGAAGGTAAAAAAGAAGAATATGATTGATGAATTTAAAATCTTCATGATAAGGTACTGTGTTCAAATGCAATGCAATAGTAAATAATATCTACAACTAAATGTAGGTACCAAAACCATTAAATGTACCGCACTTCAAATGACATACGTTTGTTCAAAGTGGGTTGTACTTGTAGAAAAGCAAAATGTAATCGAGTGTGACGAAAAATAAATAACAGTTTGGGACCAATTTACAATTTCATGCACAGCGATCAAGTTTCAAAAGTCTCGTCGTTGCTCATTCGAAAATTTAAATTACCAGATGAATTATTTATTTGTTTCTGTTTTACAGCACGGCTATGAAAACAAAATGAATGCGTCCGAATGTTTCAAGTAAGTTTTCACGCTTGAGCAACGTTTGACAATTTGCGGTTTTATGCTATTTTTAAATACATTTTGTACAGTTGGTTACGAATTAAAACGTGATCTTTAATATTCATAATATGTACATGCTTCTAAAATGAACGTCTTTTTCAATAGGACATTTTCGAGCAACATTTATAATGTGCCCCATCTAAATCAAATGAATCCCAAATAAATTATTCCTAAGAGACCCTTAACAATTTTCACTCTAATTTAATGACACTTAACCTGTATCGTTTTTTATTCCAGTTCAACATTTTTGGCGCCATTTACAATATACCCACAGTACTTCGGGATAATGGCCATAATTATATTTATTTTATGGTTCTTCGTGCCCATTTTGTGAGTAATATCATTGTTATTTTATTGCAAACGAGGGCGCTAAGTCACCTGAGAATAGCAAAAGGAAATTGCGACATTATCTTCTGTACTTGTAGTAAAGTGATTTAACTTGGGACTTTAATTGCTAGTAGTACAGTAGGTAGTTTAAATATATTCTATTGTATCTATGTAAATAAGCAAGCACTTTACCCACCATGTACATTTTTGAGATATCCTTTAGAAAAGCCCCCTTCGGCAGATACAGCTTTAAGTTTTACCATCCTGTCACTGAGTTTTGGGAATTACATGACTATAGAGGCCGGGACGAAAGGGGTTGCCGGCCGAAGACATATAGAGATAGATAGATGTTGTTTATTTCATTGCATGTTTGAGAAAATCACTATACATACCTCTGCCGGAAATATGGGGTCGCCCGCCTCAGACCTATCCAGCCTCGCTTCGCTCGGCCATCTATATGTCGGACGGCCATCCCTTTCGTCCCGGCCTCTATAGTAATGTACTACGACCTCTTGTCCTAGTCGCACCTAAAACTTCATCCTTCACAGCCTATTATTATGAACATGACAACAATATTTCATTGCATGTTTGAGAAAAGTAAGGTAAACGTAGGAGTGGATGACACTGTACCAATGAATGACTTTTTTACAATTTAATTTATATATTCAGAAAACAAAACAAGAAATTAGCCCGAAAGCAGTATCCAGGCGACGAGTAGTGCAACTTGTGGTTGCCGTTTTAAACCCATCATCGATATCTTGAACATTTTTATAATTTATAGACGGTTGTTGCGGTTGTGTGTCGGTGTTCTTAGTGAATCTGCTAAGGCATTGTATTGTAAAAGTTAACATGTAAGCCTGGATTTAACGACTTTATGGAAAGTGTTTAGTAAAACTATTACATTTTAAAAGGATCTATTGATATTGTGTATTTAAAATGTATTATTTTGATTAGTTTAGTATTTTAGACCCATGTCATACCTATACTAGAACAAAATTATAGCGCTTAGTAGTGGATGACATCCATGTCATTCACTACCTCAAAATAGTGATTTTATGTATCTTAATTTGAATCGTATTTGAACGATTTAGAACACATACTTTAGTTATTCTAAAAAACACAAGTTTCTACGAGCCATGTGAGTAGTGTCTGACATGAGTGCCATATACTGTTTTTCTATGAAGATGGAGTGGATGACAGTGCGTAGTGACATGCCATTCGTTGGGTCATAACTATGTGTCATCCATTGGTTACAGGCAACCCTAAAATTACCTAAATATGCCATTTACGACGTGTAAAAAAGGGCAAGCTTGTACTGACTGTAAAAAACATAATTTGATTCGAAAAGTGACACTACAGCTGGGCAATGCCATGGCATTTACTGGGACACCGATCCCATTTATTCATAGTCATACTTTGGGACATTCAGAATTTTGCCAGTCATTCACTGGTACAATTTAAGACGTCGCCGAAATGTGAAATTATAGTGTAATAGTATTAATTATACACAATTTATAGTTACAAAAACATAAAGGAAGAACCAGTCTATAAAGGGCATAGCCGGGTTAATATGGCAAAACTGCCCTTAGCGAAAAAAAATATTTCCTTTTACTGGATTATTAACCTTTAAATATGTAGTGCTTTCACCGAAAATAAAGTCTCAAATCCTTCAGGTTAAGAAAAAAAACGCATAAAAAGAAAAAACATTTTTATTTTTTTTTTTGGCCAAAGTACTTATCCGATTTCTTTATAATTTGAATATGTTGTAAGCAACATTAAGATCTCTTTTTAGAAAAAATAAAATAATTATTTTTAGAAAAAAAAACAAAAAAAAATGAGGTAACAATTTTCTAAAAAAAAAAAAAAATAGATACGAAATTGCGACAATTACCAAATTCGTATATTTTATGCAGAATTTAATAATCTTTAACATATATTTTTTTCAATTTCTAAAATCGGGATTAACGATGTGAAAAAATTCGAATTTGTGACATCCCATACATTATTTCAAACGAGATTTAACTTCTACGTATTACACTGAGAAGTTGTATTCCCAATAATTCCAATGCTTTTTGAATTTGGAACGCGACTTATTGTGCTGAGTGCGGGCCTTCATGAAATCCGTGGCTGTATGCGGCTAGGGCTAAGGCATTAAGAGGATTTAAAAAAACAAAAAGGCGGGAAGGGAGAATTATAAGAACTTTATTTTATAACGAATGTTAACGAATATCGATTTCAAGATGTCTGTTCCTTCTTTAAATAAATATGAAGCTTTAAAAAAACTTTTTCCGAAAAAATACCACGTATAATCGTTGTATAGTTTCGCTTATGATGTTATGATAATATTCAATCAGATAGTGATGATGATTGTTAGCTAGTTATTTTATTGACATAGGTAATAATTTTATTTAAAGTTTGTATTATTAAAAGTTATGAATTTAATATTTACAGTGTGTATTATTTAATTCAGGTTTTGTTGTAATAGGTAATATGTATGTATGTTATGTATAACTGTATAGGTACACTACCTTCACAAAGGGTCAATAAGGTCGTGTATACATATTATCAACAATTTAAAAAATGAGTACTTACCCCGTAGCCGTATCTATAGCCACAAAAGCAACTAATAGTGCAAAACGACACATTCTATGTTGACATATTCAATACAAATATACTTAATTGTCAACTTGGTTTTGCACTATACAGGGCGTCCCACGGCGATGCCACATGGAGGGAAAGTAACTTAAATATCATAGATAGCGTATTTTGCTGAAAGAAGACTTTATTTTATTTTGAAAATTAAATAATACTGCATAAAAAAAATCCAAAAAAAAAAAATTTGCTTTTTCTAGGCATCGAACCTACTTTAAAACAAAAAAAAAATTTTTCATAATTTTATTCTGTCATTCGAAAGAATGGATAAAAAATATCAAGTTTCCTTAAGAAACATAGTATCTAAAACTAAAAGAATAACCAAAAAAGTTTGGTTCAAATTTGTGAAAAAATTGTAGTTGGTTCGATTTCCGGGTGAAGCAAGTAATTTTTTGAAAAACTTTGAATGCAACTTTACTAAGTCTTAAAAATAAAATGAAGTCTTCTTTCAGCAAAATACGCTATCTATGATATTTAAGGTACTTTCCCTCCATGTGGCATCGCCGTGGGACGCCCTGTATGTTGAGTAGAGAGAGTATGAAGAGAAAGGGTTGTCACAAATTCGAATTTTTCACATCGTTAATCCCGATTTTAGAAATTAAAAAAATATATGTTAAAGATTATTAGATTCTACATAAAATATACGAATTTGGTAATTGTCGCAACCTCGTACCAATTTTTTTTTTTTTTTAGAAAATTGTTATCTCATTTTTTTTTGTTTTTTTTTCTAAAAATAATTGTTTTATTTTTTCTAAAAAGAGATCTTAATGTTGCTTACAACATATCCAAATTACAAAGAAATCGGATAAGTACTTTGGCCAAAAAAAAATAAAAATGTTTTTTTTTTTTTATGCGTTTTTTTTCTTAACCTGAAGGATTTGAGACTTTATTTTCGGTGAAAGCACTACATATTTAAAGGTTAATAATCCAGTAAAAGGAAATAATTTTTTGCGCTAAGGGCAGTTTTGCCATATTAACCCGGCTATGCCCTTTGTAAACACATTTAGTGCATATGTTTGAAAATTAGGTACGTAGATTTTGGGAAAAATGCATGAAATTGCTCCTTATAGTGTTATCCACTGGTACATTTACTTATATTTTACAGTAAAACATTAATATTCATGAAGATCTAAAACTGACAGAAGGTGAGAAAAATTACACTTTAGTTTACAATAAATGACAAATTAAAATGTGTATTACTTTTATACGCAGATCATGTATACAGAAATCAAAATTTTCTTACATATATTGATGGTTATAATTTGGTATTCATGTATGTAATAAAAAAAAAAAACAAATTATTAAAGTCAAAATAAAATTGTAGTACCTATACATAACAAAAAAACATTATTATTATGTTTACACGTCTGACCAAAAAAGGAGCGTTCTTCTTTTTAAAATTTTGAAGAATCGTCTATCCCTTGTTCACTTTTTTAGGGTTCCATAGTAGGTACTTAATTTTGTAATTTAGTATAAGTAGGTGTAGAGTACACATTAATCACAGTGACAAAGTGGCATAATAGAATAAAGAAAAATAGTAGATTGTACAACAAGTGCATAAAGTGAGCCATTTTCACCCGAGGCAACTTTTGGTCTGAGCGACGTGAAGACCCTATAGTATGTGTGTGGGTATCGTTGAATAGGTCTTTGAAAAATAACAAGAGTCTCAGAAGAAACTTTTTTTAAAGTCAATATTGGCGTAGATAACCGCTACAGAATAAAAAAAATATTGTCCCCCCTCTTAAATTATGAAAATGAATATTAGACTTATAGAGAACTTTAAAATAAAACAATTTCCAACATAATTAAGTCAGCCGTTTTTGTAAGACTGTGAAACCCTACACTGAGTATGGCCCGACATGCTCTGGGCCGGTTTTTAATTATTCATTTACCTATCGTAATGTCATTATGAAGTAGATATCTCGTAGGTGTATTTTGTTCCATTCACAATTTTCAAATATTTATCAAACGTGTACATGTACACGTCGGGCTTTGGTCGCGGGTACTCCATGATGAGGATCATCTAAATGGATCGAAACATGTCGAGGAATTATTGACTTAAATTACGTGCAGTAACCCGTTTGGTAAATATTTAAATATGTTTGAGTCTCACGTAAGTTATAATTCTAAAATTCAAAATTTTATTAACAGCTTACTTTTTGTTTGAATTTCAGATTGTACCGACTCCGAAAATCCCTGAAAGTATCACTCAGTATCTTAGGACCAATCACATTGATAATTGCCATAGTGCTTTGTACATTTCTGTCAAATGGTGATGTACTTTATTCTGTACTTGAAGATTGCGAGCAATGGAATGTGTTATATGAACCTTTTATTTGGCAAAGTGCAATGGTACAAGCCTTGTTGTCGACGCAAATATCTGGAGGATATTTGATAAGTGCTGGTGGTACAGTCTATAGACATTCTGATGTACGATGGCAAGTATCCAATGCAATGACATTACTAAAAAGTACACATACAGTAGAGACACCCTAAATATTGCTAAACACTAAATTACCCAGCAATAAGCCAGTCGCAAAAAGTTTATCAATATGCCAAATTGATAAACTTGTTTAAAATGTTAATACCATAAGAGCGACAAAGGTATGAGGGTTTTCTGAAATGACGGTCACTAGGGCAGCAGCACTAAGGCGTCAGGTCCAGAAACTTATCTAAATTCTCAGAGCGCCTATAGTTTCGTATTTAAATGTTTTGTATGAAGTAATAAAATAAAATAAAAATACCTTCTAGTTAATTTTTCTTTGGAGCTAGATAATTGTGTTTCTTAGCTACCTTACGGCTAAATGGCGCTAACTAGTGGCATACGTTTTTTGAGAAAACCCTCATTTACTGCCCGGTGTCTTGTTGCTTCATTCAAGCCAAAACGCGACGATTGACACATTTAGTCAGTGACGTTAGACAAGAGTTTATGAATTAGTCATAAAACAAACGGACAAATAATCTATGTCTCTGTCAAACAAACAGTGTCTCAGTAATGATGCCGTCCAATCGATAAACAATAATAAAGTGCTATTTTTACATTGTTTTGTTTTTTCTTAATCCACGATCAGGGCCTATTTCTCGAAAACTTAATACAAGCGGAAGTCCTTATCTTATTAATAGTGTTTAAAAGAGACTTCTACTTGTAATACAAGTTACAAGCTTTTTAAAAACGGGCCTAGGCTTGATCAAAACGCACACGCGTAATATAGTCCATTTGCGTTAATGCGGGCAGGAATGTAAAAATCTAACCCTCTTATTCGTAAACGTCTCCTAAGTTAGCACCTCCACTATTACCAATATGTCCATAAGATCGAAAGGGACAAACAATAATTAGCGGCTTGGTAAGTTAGGAGACGTTTATGAATAAGGGGGTAAGCCTCCAAGTGAAGTAAATGTCAAAAAGTGAGTAAATTATAAATGTAAAAGTAACTAAACTCCTGTGAAAAGGGAACTAACTGCTAATTTGCGAAAAAATACTTATAATTTAAAATATTTATTCCAAAATTAGCCGGTAAATGATGCCACCTCAGGATCTGCATAACACGATTGTTTAAAATACTATTATGACCGATAGATTAAAATGGTGGTTCAAATATTCATATTCCCCCTACTTTTCAAACTAAATTTCGAAATTCAAGTATGTATTTGTAAATTAATATTCATAGATAGCGCCAAAAAAATATATTCTGAATTGTCTTTTTGCGTTTTTCTCGAAACTTGTTTTTTGCGCTTAATGTTGTTTAAGGATTGAACGGCAGAATGCATATCGAGGTAAGTCATATACATAGTTAATATTTTCTATTTCAGGACATCAATTATGATTATAATAGTCAATTTAATAACCGGATGGCTTTGGGTATTTATGTGGCAGTCAATCGGTGGAGAAGGAACAAAGGATACAAGTTTTGTATCGATCCTAGTTTTAATATACCAGTCATCAGTGACAGAAAGACGAAGCAAGGAGTGGCCATTATTAGCTTTCGGGGTCGTGGTTTTATCTGGAATAATTACCGTGGTAAGTTGTATAGGTATATCTTTTTAATTTGTGTACCTATCATGCCGGTTTTATGAAAACTGATATTGATGGTTTTTTTTTTCAAGAATTAACGCACAACTACGTACGCTTAAACGCACATTTTGTTACCGTAGCATAACAAAATGTGCGTGTCATTGTTACGAGATTAATGATCAGTTAACTAATGATAATATACTTCTAACATAACTTTTTTTAAATATAGGTAAGGCACATATTATTGCTATATTTCAATAAAACCTTCTATCATTGTGACACCCGGTACTAGATATTTAAATTAGAGTTGCGAAAAGCGCTTATGATTTTTTGACTGATTTCAGTTGCTGCTCCTATTTCCGGTGTTTAGTAAATTCTGTCGTTCGTTCAACGACCACTGGCGTTTAATTGCTACAGCAGCCTCAGCCGTCGGTACCACGCTAACTATCTCCGTTCTTCTGAAAGGCCTCAAAGTGGTGACGGTTTTGGACGAGGTGGTGGTACCGGTCCTGGCGGCCTTTACTACTGCCGTGGAGATTGTGGGATTTGTGTTTATTTATGGTAACTATGCCCATTTTAAGTACTTAGCAGTGATAGCATCAAAGTTAGTATATGACTACAGTAAAGAACACCTCAAATACAAGATGGAATACAAAAGACAAACAGGTCATTACTAATGGCTTCGTTGCATGTTCATAGCGAGCGTCACCAGCGGTGAACAATAACGCAGTAGAATGTAGGCATTAGTCTGCATTAAATTCACGGTAGCAACTAATGGTCAGCAAACTGGGCTGTAACATACTGTCAACTGCTACACTTTATTATTATTAAATGGAGTATAAAACGGATATTGCAGATATTGAATAAAATATACCTTTCGATGCGATTGAATTCCTGATATTTTTTCCAGGCTGGCATTACCTAAGATTAGACATAGAATTCTTGACTGGCACGAAACTACCTTTAATCTGGATAGTGTCATGGGCGTTGGCACCAATTCTCCTCGTCGGCATCACGGGGTGGTGGCTGCGCGTCCTGCTCCACACCAGTTGGAATCAAAACTTGTCGCTTTGGCCAATGAGTGGCGTCTTCATCGGCATACTGGTTGTGCTTGTGATCATGGCAGCTATAGCTGTGGCTCAAGAGGAACAGTTTAATTTAGTTTCGGTTAGTATTTAAATTAGAAAAAAACTAGTTTCAAATTTAATTAGATAGTGTATACATAGTCGCTAAAACAACTTTTTTTTGCAGAAAATAGCGTCTTCATTCAGATCTTCACGACTCTGGGGTCCAGAAGAACTTATGGCTCGATACGTATGGATGTCACAACGAATCTCCACCGAACAAAACTCTGAAACTAATTTGCCTCAAACCATTGAGAAAGCAAATGAAATATACAGCGAAGATTGGCTACCTTACGATATAGCATCTAATTTGAAAAATGGATATTTATCTAAAAATGAAGGAGTTAATGAAGGCAAAGGAGTGATTTATAGCAAAAATTCGATATCAAAACCTAGAAAGATAAAGAAGTCTGAGGAAAAATTTAGATCTCCCAATATTTGCATAGCTAAAACCGAACTAGGCGGTCCTCTAGCTTGTAACTGCAATAGACATTTTACTCTTAATGTGCCGGATTTAAGAAAAACTGAAGTAACGACATCTTTATAAATAAAATAAGTGGCAATTTCAAGTTCAAATCGTACAACGAAGTTTTGCCTAGTCGTTTTTTGTGGTTGAATATAATTTTTAGGCTAATTTAATTAGTATTTATAGGTTCACGTGTAAACGAATGTATATTTGGGGTATGATATGACAATTGTCTGGATATTGTCAATAAATCAAGTAAACTTATTTAACGATCATCATACTGTCTTTTCATTTTAGATCTTTATACAGGGTGTCCCATAAATAATGGATCACCCTGACACCCGAGGTAGGTCGACCCAAGAGGTACTATAATTTGCTTGAATAGCTTTTGTGCTATCAATTTTTCTTCATAAATTTATCAGAATAGTCAAATTTTATTAAACAAGTGATATTTTATTTAAAAAAATTATGTTAAATGCAAAAAAAACTGTATTATTTTGCATAAAAAATGAGCAATAACCATGGACGGTCTACATTTTTTTTATGGCATACGACTAAAAGCCAAATAATTGTTATTGCTCATATTTTTTTTTCAAATGAATAATGTTTCTTTCGCATTTGACATAAGTTTTTTATTACAATATCACTTGTTTTATAAAATTTTACTGTTTCTGATAGAGTAACGATGAAAAATTAATAGCATAAAAGCTATTTAAGCAAATTACAGCACTTAACGTGTAAAAAAGAGGCCAAGTTCGAAAAAAACGTAAAATTGGCAAAATTTCGAAAACCGTCCAACTTTTACTGAGGTACTTTGGTTAGGTACCTCTTGGGTCGACCTACCTCTGGTGTCAGAGTGATCCATTATTTATGGGACATCCTGTATAATTTTATTCAACTTCTTCTCTCTAATTTTAAATTACAATTACATGCGTTGACAAATAATATAACTACATCGGCATAATATTTTCAGTCTCCTGCGTTACTTTTCATGAACTTACAAATGTATGTCATTTAATACACATAATTATATTTAACGAATGTAGAATTTATAAGTTTTTTTGTCTAGCAAACTTGATGAAATTGTCACTTGCGTTACGGGACAAAACAGTGTCGATCGAAAAGTTGATTGGCCCCTCCTGTCCCGAAATTTTTTCTAATAGATTCCACGCGCACTGGTCAGTGCCCAAATACGAAGGGTTAAATATGAGCTATGGCGCGATATACCAATTATTATAAGATAAAAATAATGAAGATGGTTTTATTGAATTGAATTGCACTATAAATCTGAATCAAAACAAATAAGATTGGGATAGCTGTTGAATTTCTCATGTAGTCATACATAGCACGTGAAGTAAGTATCTACACTAAGTATTTACCTTAGGCGTTAACATTTTAACCCCTCATTTCATTACACGCTCAGGATTTTTTTTCCCCGCAACGGTCTGGATGCTGGACTCTATTCTCTAATCCTTCGCTTCACATAGGATGCAATTCAAGGCTTTATCAAATATAAATATTGAATTTTTGCTTAACTAGTAAACTATAAGTGCACATTTTTGACGAAATAATAACTTTTGACAAAAATACGGAATTAGATACTCGTCCGTTTTAGACCTAAAAGGTGTATTTGCAAGTAAGAAATTTGTTTATAAAATAAGACAACTAAGGATGAAAAGGCTGTGCTCGAGATTTGTATTAAACCAGAAATACTCTTATCTGTAGCATTTATATTAGTTTAGCACCTAGATGGAAGTGGTAAAAGGATTTACTGAAGTCGAATGAGCAGTGGGTTATTTGGCAATAGTCGCAATTTTAAGCTAAATCTGGCGAATGAATCCGCTTTATTTTCACTAGACCTCTCAATATCCTAGCCTAGCGTGTGTAGTTTCCAAGATATTTAAGTTATTCAACATACCCGACAGCTCAACAAACCTCTCTCTACACTATCTAAATATAGAAGCAACATTTAATTTCAGTAGTAAGGCCGCAAATGCAATGTGAGTGATTGTTAGAAAAAGTTTGCTTTTGGCCAGAGTAAAAAAACGAAAATGATAATCGTTGTAGAAACGGATACGGGTGGAAAAAATGAGAAATGGACCAAGTTTTTATCATAAATCTAAAGAAAAAGTCAGAAAAGTTACTTGGAGCTCTCGTTTAGTTTTTGCAGTTAGCAGGGTTTGTTTGTAAGTTACGAATGTACGAAACTATTTATCTGGGGAGGTAGTTTTTTTTTGTAATCCTTAAATATGTATAATAATAGAAAATGCCTCAAAGAGTAACTTTGGTAAATTTGCGTAAAAACCAGCATAATGAAATGAACGAATATTTATACAAGTTACGAAAATGATCTAGTGTGTAAAATATTTATAGTGTATTAAAACTACGTACAAAATGTCTCCACCACGAAGAATATTATGGAGTACCATTTCTATAAATGATATACGGTCAAAACTTAGCAAGCATTTTTTGCACTTACATGAAAACCAGTTATCATCATGTGTCACCTACTTTGCCCCAAACCCTTTAACTTTACAATTTCATTTTGGCTCACCGACCAAAGTAAATCCACCTGTCCCTACTTTAATATTTACTAACTCGAGATAAGGCACGCGTGGCACATCATTTCAGCCTTCAATTCTGTTTGGATCGCCCCTAACGTTAATGAAAATAATAAAGCTTACGGAGATAAGTTCTACGAGGGTAAAATTAGGGCCGTCACAGCCAGATCTCTGGAGTTTTTAAATATATTAATGCTTAATCAGAATATTTTTAACGATATCTACTCTGATGTGGTTGATCTTAATGATATACTCGTAGCGGATACTTCTATAATGTTTAGTTCTAATGTTAATTACAAAGGTTAGGTTGCTGAAAGGCCCCATGCTCCACGGCGATTCGTGATAATAAGCCGGGAGCAATGGTGATGATGGTATTAGAATACTCTTTGTTGCACGTCGTCGTTCGTTGTTTATTGCTCTATAGTCTATTTTAACAAGAGATTGCTGCAGAAATTGAGTCAAAATTCTTTTCGTTTTGTGTCCCTAAAAAACGTGACGCAGTAATGATTTTTGTATGAGATGATGTTTTGTTTTCAATTTCTGATGTATGGATTAAAATCTAGCGTGAAAAAGAAATACAAGTCCATTGCATTTTGTTATATACTGAGTCGAAACAGCAACTAAAAGCGTGACAGAGTGGTATGAAACAAGACAACGAAAATAATTTTGACCCAATTACCCCTCAAGTAAGTACTAAGCCCTATGAATTCACAGAAACACGAATAATTCTCATTATTAATATGTGTGTTCTGTCGGTTTAACATTGTTGTGTTCTAAATAACTTTTGAAATGATAACTACAGTCACTATTATACCACCGCAATTGGTAAGGCATTTATTTATCCACACACATCCTTGTGGCTGAATGGTCATGTAATGTGCAATTTGAGAGGAATCACTTTTCTCGTACTGTTTGGCTATGCAATGAACTCCTTGTCGTGATTTTTCTATATATTCTAGTATGGGATTCTTAAATAAAAGTTTGTTTTTTTACTGCAAAACCAGGGCCAGGGCCAGCAAAGTGTGAATCTTCTGGATTTGCAATTATCCATAGGTTAGGTATTTAGTTGCTTACCATGAAGTTATCATATCCACTTACTTACTCCTACTCCGCTGGCTCAGCGACCCAAAATGAGTCTTGGCTTCCGACACCCAAATACGCCATTTTCCTCGGTCTTGCGCCAACTCTCGCCAGTTAGTAACTTGGAGCTCGCGCAGATCCGCGTCGACCATGTCACTCCAACGGTATCTAGGGCGACCAATAGGGCGTCGTCCTCGCGGGCGACCGAAGTATGCTTCTTTGACCCTGCAAACCTCCTCCATCCTCTCAAGGTGACCCAACCAACGGAGTCCGCTGGCTTTTGTCTCTCCCATGATGTTAGGCTCATACACCACAATATTATTATCTTCAATCTCCTGGTTCTTTAGCACTCTCCAGCTTCAATTCGGCTGTCGCTTTGGGCCAAAGATCTTCCAAAGAATCTTCCGTTCTGAGACCAGCAGCAGGTTCTCTTCTTAAGTGTCAATGTCCATGCTTCGCATCTGTACATTAATTAGTATAGGTCGCAGTACGGTTTTACAAATCCGGTTTTTGGTGGATTTACTTAGAAGTTTAGACACTAACACTTTATTAAGGGCAACAGTGTGTATCTAAAGGTATTCTGAACTCGAACATTGATCTCGTCAAGGGTGTTGGTATTTGTGATGGTGCAGCCTAGGTACCTAAATTTTGCCACTCCTTTGTACGTTGTATCTCTAACGTGTAGGTCTTGCGGTCTGTCACGAGTATTTTTGTAGCGCTTCATGTGGAGATACTCTGTTTTTTCGTGAGATATCCTTATGCCGACTCTCACAGCCTCCTCTGTGAGGACATCTACCGCCTCCCGCACCTCGCCTATAGATGATCCCAGTAGCGCCAGATCGTCTGTGTACCCTATTACCTTATGCTTTCCATTCGGTTCCAGTCCTCCTTCCAGCGCTAAAACCTGCCGTAGGACATACCCTAACTTGAAAAGCATAGGTGGCAAGGCATCTCCCTGTTTCAGTCCCGTAACTACCGAAAAGTCTTTAGTGAGTTCGCCCCCAACCCGGACCACCATCTTGCCGTCTCCAGTAGCAACCCGTGTCATGCTGACTAGTTTGTAGGGGATGTTAAAATTCCTCAGAATGGAGAAAAGAGCATATCCACCATGATATTAAAAATATCTACTGTAATCGACTCTGTTAATATTTAATATTGTAAAATTAAAATGTACTCCTAAACCAATCACCCCTAACAAATAAATTATCGTCCACGTTTCTATATTCTTCAAATTTTTCCTCCAATATCATCAACCATAAATATTTGACTGCAAAAAACAACAAACTCCTGACAAGAATTTTCGCAAGGCCTATCATTCAGGGTCAAATGTAAATAACGTCTTTAAATTTAATAAAACGCTTCGAATGGTAATTTGTTACTTTCACGGGACATAAGGAAAAATTGCCCAGACTCGGGACAGATAATGCCGATAACGGCATCCCTTTGCATTTAACTTTTCAATTGGAAACTTCATCGTGTTCGACGAATTGATACCGGCGTTACACGATTCTATCTTGTCGGAGTTTGGAATGCCGTCATCAAATAATGAAGTCTTTTAGGGTTTTTAGGGTTCCGTAAATCTCAGTCGGCGTTAGCACGAGAAAGCTGAATTATAACTAGGTAACGTGAGACTCAAACATTTAAAAATATTATCGAACCGGGTTACTCAAATGTTTAAGTCGATGATTTCTCGACATGTTTCGACCCATTAAGAGGGTCCTCGTACGGAGCACACTCGGTCAAAGCCCGGTTCGATAATATTTTAATACGATAGAGCTGAAATTTGGTACCAATGAACATCAATCACGCGGATAAAGTGGTAAAATGAAAAGTAGAAAAAAGTATTTTTCATACCTATCACATGCCCGACAAAGCCGGATTATAATATACACCATGATCTCTAATAACCCGAAAGATTTTAACAGTGTGTTCCTGACCACATTTAGAAACTATACTGTCGTATAAACTTTTCTGGATATCGCCTAGTTTCAGAGTTATTACCAATAAAAAAAAACATATTTTCTAATTGTAACTAGGTACAAAAGGTCTTTTTAACGGCGTTGGTGCCATTATGGAGAATAATCTCACTAGCCTCATTAATAGATGTCAAAAAGTGAGAAATAAAACCTTGTAAAAATGAGGTTTTTGTAAAAAAAAACCTTAACACTCATTGTAAGTGCTAGTTTCATGAATAACTTTTACTTTTTATGTTAAAATACATTCAAAAATTAAATAACAATTGAAAAAAAAATTTTTTTTCGCCAAAAATTACAAAAGTCATATATTTAATATATTTTGTTTGTTTTTACATCAAAAATGCGTGGTTAAAATCTTTCGGGTTATTAGAGATTACGGTGTATAATGTAAACCTCACCAAAGCAAGACATTATACAGGGTGGTCCAAACCTTGACGTCAAAATATTTGTTTTTAGGTTCCCTACATCATAGGCTATCAGAATATACCCCATGTATGTTAGCCGATTTTTTGTAGTTTTAGAGTTATGAATTTTTGAAAAAAAATTTTTGAGAAATTTTGGAATGAAGAAATTTATTGATAAAAAAAACTATTGGGTTTTTTTATATTATCTTTATGTAAAAGTATTACTACAAATACACCATTTACTGACAAAAAAATTAGCGTCCTCACTTTGATACAAGTAGGATAAAAAATACCAAATTCAAAATTTTACGTTAAAAACGCATCAAAATAGCATTCATGTACGTAAATAAAAAAAATAAAACATATCCCAAGGATTTTTGATAATCTAAAAACTGCCCTAGACCTTAAACCTTCGTAAAAGAAAAAAAAAGTGATACTTAATGATGAGGATTTTTCGGAGTAGTCGGTCAAATAAACTTAAAAAAAACTTAATTTTTTTTTATTTAAAAATAAAATAAAATTTCGTCTGTTTTGTTATTTTTATCAATTAACAAAGACAGAAAATACCACGAAAACTCAATTTGTGTAGTTATTCATGTAATTTTTTACTACTTTAAAATTTTAAGCTTTTTTAAGTTTATTTGACCGACTACTCCGAAAAATCCCCATTGTTAAGTATCACTTTTTTTTGCTTTTACGACGGCTCAAGGTCTAGGGCGGTATTTAGAATACGAAAATTCCTTAGGGTATGTTTTATTTTTTTATTTACGTACATTAATGCTATTTTGATGCGTTTTTAGCGTAAAATTTTGAATTTGGTATTTTTTTATCCTACTTGTATCAAAGTGAGGACGCTAATTTTTTTGTCAGTAAATGCTTTATTTGTAGTAATACTTTTGCAAAAAGGAACTTGTTAAAAACCCAATAGTTTTTTTTTATTAATAAATTTCTTCATTCCAGAATTTCTCAAAAAAATTTTTCAAAAATTCATAACTCGAAAGCTACAAAAAATCGGCTAACATACATGGGGTATATTCTGATAGCTCATGACGTGAGGAATCTAAAAAAAATTGACCACCCTGTATTATTCCTTGACAAAAATTGACCCCCCCTCCCCTCTACCTTTAGATCTGTGAGCCGAAAAAATATGTAAGTAAGTAAGTAACTAAAAATAGTAAGTGGACTTGTACAATAATTTAAAATATTCTATTTAGAACATAATCAGCCCAGCCGTTAACTACGAAACCCTATACTGAGCAAGTGAGCATGGCCCGAAATGCTCTTGGCTGGTTTTATGATAATATTAATATTTCGCAAATAATCGCTCCGAACTTTAAAAATATGAAATTTCAAAAGTAGGTACCTACAACTTTATCAAAACTTTCTAGCAACATTATTTTGAACTTGATAGGTTGACAATTTTTGAATAACTACGAAAACCTACACTGAGCAAGGCCTGACATGCTCTTGGCCGGTTTTATACATTTTCAATGACAACTAAACTAAGATAGGCTATAGGATTTAGCTCGCATTTCAGATCCAATATTAAGTATATTCTAATCTTATATTACATTTGTGTCTAACGAAATGCCAATATTATAACACCTGTAACCTCCACGTATAAAAACAAACCTATACTTATTAACGAAATGATGGTTTGAAACTTTGGATTGAATTGGAAGTAGTCTGGGTTTTTTATCAGATTCTCAAATGAAATTTATTTCATTGCCACGTGACTGAATTTTTATTAATAATCAGAAATTCATAAAACTCAGACGGTACTTTCAATTTACAATTTACTACCTTGAATCGCCTTAAAATTAAGATATCCGTAGAAATCTGAAGAATACTTGTAATTGGCAGACAGCAGAGGTTGTTATCAAGTGCTAAGTACCTACTCACTTTATGTCATAAAGTTCGAAATGTAGTAATTTATTTATCTTTTTTAATAATAAAAAAAAATTACTCAACAGACAAATTGTATAAAAACGCTGACCTTCGACTTTCCCGCAGTTATTTTATAAAATATCACGTCTCAGGTAACCGTCAAAAAACTGAAAACAAATACCTACCATTAGCTTCATGGGGACATTAAGGTGTACAGTGTCGTACAGCGGTGGTATAAGAAATCTCGGCTGGTGAGTAACTGCCACATTTGTCCCCGCCATGTGACCCGGCTTATCAGATCAAGGGCTGCTAAAATGAATGAACGAAATAATTCAGTGAGAGGTAAGTGTAAAAGAATTTGTGATTGTGAAAAATCTAGTTCATAGTATCCAATTAGCTCATCGGAGTTACATATTATACAATTATAATGAATTTCTTTAAAGATAAGTACCCCACAATCTATATGATTTAAGAAAATAAACAAAATCATCCCCAGTTGACGTATAAATATGGAACCCGAAAAAATGTTTGTTTCTTTATATTATTCTAACACTTTGTGGATGTGATGACTATCTATATAAAATTACGAACTCACAGGCCTATGCTTCAGACAGACAGACAGATAAACAGCCATACAGACAGACGGACATACGGACATGATGAAACTATAATTTACTACGGAACCATTAAAACGTATTTTCTTACCATTACTCTACAGTTCATAGAAGCCAATCATTTGGTCTACAAACTGAAAAAAAAAATCTTTTTTATCTGGTAGTCATACGATTAAACTGCTTTTGTTAACAATATAAACTTGTTTCTATAGTTTTGAGCTGGGCTGTAACTGAGTTATTTACGATCCATAACAATTCTTATAGAACCAAATTGGTCTCATAATTGAATCTAGTATTTAAATAACTTTATTTTACTAGAATGTTAATCTATTCAAATAAAGATTCTACTTATACCCTTCATAATCGACATACTTAGGTACTGCTGCCTACCTCTCATGTAATCAGCTTAATATATTAAGTAAAATATAGTATAAATTCAACGCCTGCTTTTTCCAGTAAAGAAAGACATCGTTATCAACTAGTAGACCTATGCATGACGGAGAGCTTGTATCGTCTATGGCCGGAAACACAACAGCTACCACGTTCTAATGAAATGGCTACAATCTTGACATACCTAATGCCAAAATGAACCGCACAAACAAGCTTTCGCCAAACACCTATTTGAAATAAAAATACGTATTGACTCCCTGGAAAGTGCATCAGCAATACCACTACTTAGTAAAATGTTGAACAGCAATTAAGTGTAGATCCTCAACAGGCGACAGGTGGTGTCTTATTAAACTTCCCAGAGCCAGCGAGCTCTAATTTATGTGACTATCAAGCTCGGATGTTCAGGGCTACCACTGAATAGAAATTTGAGAGCAAAGTGTGGGACAGAAATTTATACATATTCTTCACTTATTATATGCATTCAATTCATCACATCATCAGCCAATTTCAGTCCACTGCTGGACGACGGCCTCTCCATAGCCTATGCGTATGGACACATTAGGAAGTAAGTGCCCATAAACGCCACGCTGGGCAAGAAGTTGGAGATGGTGCATCCACTATGATGATGACTCTGCTGCCCATCATCAATCTATATATATAAAAGAAGAAGCTCCCTGACAAAGATGCACGCACAGCCTAAGCCCCTGGTCCTAGAGACTCCAAATTTGGCACGTAGGTTCCTTTTATGGTGCAGACGAGCACTAAGAAAGGATTTTTCAAAATTCACCTTCTAAGGGGTTGAAATGGGGGTCCAAAGTTTGTATGGCGAAATAAGATTAGTTGAACTATTTTATCCGAAACTTCGCAAGAGTATTCTTTGAAGTAATTGAGTAAAGGTATGTTTAAGGTTTTTTGAAAATTCAACCCCTGAAAAAGGTAAAAAGGGTGACGATGTGAAAAAATCAAGTTGGGTATCGTTTTTATGGTTTATCGGGACGTAGATCATGAATACAATAACGATTTTAAACTTTAATGCGGCGGACGTGAAATACTATGTACACGGTTATGGTGTGATGGGGTAAAATTCGAAAAAAAAAACATTACAGTTTTATTATTTATGTTCATTTCTGGTTCTAAAGATTCCAAATTTAGCGCGTAGGTTTCTTTGAGGGTGTAGGGGTGCTCTAAAAAAGGTTATGTCGAAATCCACTCCCTAGAGGGTGCAATGGGGGTCCAAAGTTTGTATGGCGAAACAAGATTAGTTGAACTATTTTGTTCGAAACTTCGTAGGAGTATTAATCAAACTAATAGAGTAAAGATATGTTGCAGGTTTTTTGAAAATTTAACCCCTGAAAAAGGTAAAAAGGGTGATGAAGTGAAAAAATCAAGTTGGGTATAAAATATCAGTATAATTTTATTATTAATGTTTATTTCTGGTTCTAGAGATTCCAAACATAGCGTGTAGGTTTCTTTGAGGGTGTAGGGGTGCTCTAAAAAAGGTTTAGTCAAAATCCACGCATTAGAGGGTGCAATGGGGGTCCAAAGTTTGTACGGGGAAACTTGACTATTTAATCTGTTTTATCCGAAACTTCACAGGAGTATTCCCAAACATAAATGACTAAAGACATGTTTTAGAGTTTTTTGAGAATTCAACTCTTGAAAGTGGTAAAAAGGTTAACAGTAAAAAAACAACAAGTCTATCGTGTCGCTGTACCGAGGTGTACGTGAAATACCATCTCCTCTTTTATGGTCTCATGGGCTTGCGGGTTATGACAGGGGTATCGTTGTTGTGTTTATTTCTAATTCAAAAAATTCTATATATAGCATGTTAACCAACGTTAATAACCTTTTAAGTTTTCCTGAGTTTTCATGCGATAGTAATCAAAAGTACATATATCTGTGTATCCAAGAGGTTTCTTATATAGTCAAAACAGCCGTCACCATAAATTTCGTCATTTTTGATCCAATTGTGTAAATCGATGTATCGGGATCCCAGAGGTTCTTATAAACAAACTGCAAAAAAGGCTGTCTATTAAATTTCCGTTTCGATATTGTTCGTCATAAAAATCGGTGGTAATCTGAAGTTCTGACTGATCTGTTCATCATAATTAAGCAGAAGTCAAATATGCAAGAAACTGTAACAATCTTGATTGACTTCAAATGTTAATCAGCTCGGCTAATTATGGTCAACTTTGTAAGGCCTGGGAAACGACAATAGTTATTTATTATACAAGGGGGCAAAGTTGTTGTTTAACTGTCGTGCCAATATTGAGACCTGAGCTAGCGAAAGATTCCAAAATTGAGCCACGAGCGTAGCGAGTGGTTCAAAAACTGGAATATTGAGCATTGCGAAGGTCTCAAGGCACGAGAGTTGAACAAACTTTGCCGCCAAGTGTAATACAACTTTTTTCCCCTCACTATCGCGAGGAAATATGATTACAAATCTCATCCAAATGTAAATTAACTTAAAGAAACCATTTAAAACTCAATGTCGAAACGTATCGTAGAATAGAGTTACTTCTGGAATTTAAATATAGCCAATGGCTTACAAAGTCACCCGTGAGAACGACCAATTTAACATGTGAGCTCCGATTGCGCATGTTTACTACGGTCATACAGATCCACTTATACTAGGCAGTAGGGGGCTATAGGAATTAGAGCAATGTCAAATTACTTTATTCACAAGTGTGTAAAAAGCGTTTTTACCCGCTCGTATTAAACGATAAACGAGCGCTTTACGAGCTAGTGAGGGGAAAATGATAGTTTATCATCAAAACACAACAATCACCTATGTGAGTGTATGTAAACGTTTAATGATAAAAAACATTTGTCGGTTACCAGATGGTAAAGATGACCATAATATGATAGCGGATTTTGATAATAATCGATATCTGAAATGTCAAAACGTTCCAAATAATGAATTTGAGGTCAAATTTGCACTAAATGGTCGGCACCTTGAATTTATTTAGTTTGAAACCGACCTTAATAAAAATCGGTATCTTAGGATCCAAGAGGGTTTTTCATATAGATTTCGAGGCAGGAACAAAAAGTGAGAAGCTGTCACATCAACAATTTCTAGAACTTTGATTTGATATTGATAAAAATCGATACCGAGAAGATGAAAAGTTCATCATAGTTCATCATACGGAATTTGAAGTCAAAATTGCAAGAAAAGTTCGCCATCTTGAATTTAGGCCTTAAGTTTAAAACGACCGTGATAAAAATTGATAAAACGCGGCCAAACCGTGGGTAAAAGCACCATCCGCCACACTTAAATCGGTTAAGGCAAACGCGAGATAATCGCGGGAAAACGTTAACACGCAGTGAATAGATATTAGTACGCGGGCGAAGCCGCGGGTAACTGCTAGTCTTCAATAAATAAATGGTTGGTGACACTTGAATCCCTTAGCCGACATCCAATTATCCTTTTGGACGCCAATGACTGATATATTGGCACCGCAGGTTCAACGCCAAATACCGATATATAAGTCTTGGCCCACAGAGCAATATAAACCTACACACGCATGTACGTAAAATTCAATTTCAATTTTGACATTTTGTTGACGTGGCGTGCGAGTGACAGCTCTTGTATTTGACGTGGTGTCAAAATGGTTAAGTAGGAATAAATCAACAAGCTCATCAAAGCCCGAGATACTGTTTGAACCCGCGTGCTCAGATTTTGCCGCTGATATCAAAACCAGTATCAGTACCTGATCTCAGTGAACAGAGTCTTTCATGGGTATAGGAAATCTCTGATAATGATAGGCGCTTTTTATCATACCTTAAAAAGATTAAATGACGATGAGGTGACTCTCAGATGTTGATGAACTTCCATTTATTTTTATGTTTGGTATATTCTTATTTAGAAGTGGGTACCTACAAGCGATTTTTCAGAACGAATGTATAGTTATTTATTATATGTACAAGGGGGCAAAGTTGTTGTTTAACTGTCGTGCCAATATTGAGACCTGAGCCAGCGAAAGATTCCAAAATTGAGCCACGAGCGTAGCGAGTGGTTCAAAAACTGGAATCTTGAGCATTGCGAAGGTCTCAAGGCACGAGAGTTGAACAAACTTTGCCGCCAAGTGTAATACAACTTTTTTCCCCTCACTATCGCGAGGAAATATGATTACAAATCTCATCCAAATGTAAATTAACTTAAAGAAACCATTTAAGACTCAATGTCGAAACGTATCTTAGAATAGAGTTACTTCTGGAACTTAAATATAGCCAATGGCTTATAAAGTCACCCATGAGAAACGACCAATTTAACATGTGAGCTCCGATTGCGCATGTTTACTACGGTTATACAGATCCACTTATACTAGGCAGTAGGGGGCTATAGGAATTAGAGAAATGTCAAATTACTTTATTCACAAGTTGGTAAAAAGCGTTTTTACCCGCTCGTATTAAAGGATAAACGAGCGCTTTACGAGCTAGTGAGGGGAAAAGTATATTTCTGTCTGTGTAAAAGGCAATGTCAATTTATTTATTAAAGATACAGGAAAAGGTAACACAATATAATTATAAGCAATGTAACATAAGTTTCAACATGTTTTCGCAATGTAATAAGAGCAACGTAAATAACCTAATAATAATTCGACATTGTATAATCGACATTAATAACGATTCTTACGCCAAACCTTGGGTGGAAACCTTTTATATACCCGTTTGCGACAGTCTTAAATCTGTGGCTTCAAGAGACTAAAATAGAAATTGCGAAATACCGTCGCATACCTATACTTTTATGTTATTATAGGAGTTCTCAATTTGTTGCGAAGTAAAGAGTTGGTTCCATTAAACAAAAAAATACCATTATTATTCTTTTTTGTTGAAAAGAAATTGAACAATGTTGTCACAAGTTGAATGTCGCTAATAAAATGTACCTATTATTGCAACAAGAAAGCACAGTCAGCAAAAAGTCTATTTCCCATAATCTAATTTCCCTAAATTATCGATTGCAAAAATAAAACGTGATTAAAGGCCTTTAATGAAAACAAAATTTAACGTCGTAATTGTTGTGTTTCCAAGTTTAATTTTGTGTAACAACCTTTGAACTGAAGAAGGGCGACAAATTAAAATTTTCTATGAGCGATCAACAATACGAAACCTATATCTTTTAAATTTGGCCCCTTTTACTATTGCCGAAGGTTGTTGGACAGAGTATACCACATACTTTGAATGACTAACTTTCTTAACACAATTGACGCGATCATGATTTTTATTTTGATTAAGGCCTTAACTATTTATATTTATATACTCCCCCGACCGCGCGGCAGACCAAAGAAGCGATGGCTAGATGTCGTGAAGGCTGACATGAGTGTGAATGGGCTTACAGTAGAAGATGCCCAGGATCGCGTAAAGTGGAGGAAATGTAGCAGGAAAGCGGACCCTGGCAAAGGCCGGGATAACGCTAGGTAGAAGAAGAAGAAGGCCTTCTATTGTACATTTTTTTTGTAATCAACTCTTAGAATCTTTAGAATCGCAAGGGATTCATAACTCACATCACATTGATTAGGTGTTAGTATAAAATAAAAATAACACGTTCATTGGGTTACTTATATCTCTTTATTGCTAATATTTCAAACAATATCTAATATTATTAAGTATTCGTTTTTATAAAGAGGGGCCTGCCGGTAACATACAATGCACAGGTCTGACTAGTCTGGTGGACTATTAACTATAATTTAAAGGTGTTTATATAACTGACTGAATGACTATCAGCTGCTATAATTAAGTCAATTTCCCACAACGCGCATTTTTTATTTAATAGCCAACAGTTCAATGATACCGAAACCTTGACTAACTTCATTTATAGTTTTCCTAGTCAGTATTTAAGTATTGAATAGCCGAAAATGCATCTAATTATGAATATTACCTAGCAAACTTAGCTGTTGGTACCGCAAATATCCATCCTGCATTACGCATAGCGGCGGATTTATGACACGCCTAGGTTATCCTCAATGGCAATGAATAATTCGCTCAAACTTTAGCAGCGTAACTTTATACAAATGGCGCGGTTAGATTCTGTTCAAACGTGGTCCAAACGAAAGCCATTGCGAAAGGGTTTTTATTTAGGTTATTATTTTGTAATTGGAGTTCAGGAAAAACTTTGCAGCAAGCTTAACGTGGACCACGTATAGTAAAATATAGCAATCTAAAATACCTACCTTGCGTGTTAGAACCTCAGGGTCTCAGCCGAACCGATGGGAAGAGGCCGGATGGACTTTCTTTGGTTCCCTGGGCCAAAGGTCGTTGTTTGTTGTGGGATGCCATGTGCGTCAGCACATTTGCTGCGTCGCATCTCGCACAAACGATCCGTTCGGCGGGAGGTGCGGCGAAAAATGCGGCTAGGTTAAAGCGTGCCAAGTACGCAAATTTGATCCCGCAATACGACTTCGTCCCTGTTGCTGTTGAGACGGCTGGACCCTGGGGTTCGGAAGCGAAACGCTTTATAAAGAACCTGGGCAGGCGATTACGGGATAGGGGTTGCGATCCTAGGTCTGGTTCGTACCTGGTCCAACGTATATCTTTGGCAGTCCAGCGCGGCAATGCAGCGAGTATTTTTGGAACCTTTGGGCCAGGTGCTTACCATGCGTAGGAAATACTTTTGATGGGTTTTTTTTTCTTGTTTTTACAATAATTTTTATTTGATGACGAAGCGTGTTGCGGATTATTTAACTGTCAGTGTATGCATGATCTTTTGACGAAATCTGGTGGATGTTTTGGTGTGTAATTTTGATTTGGTTTTTTTTTCTAATAAAATTATTAATATCTAAAATATTGTTTACCACCGAAAATTGCAAATTATCATCAAAATTGGTACTTTTTTTTGGTACTTATGAAAGGAAATTTCTCCAAACTAGAAACTGTTGAAATATTGACTATATTTAGCCCGAAAAGAATCACTTTACTGTTCAAAGGATGTTGTCTAGCAGTGGACGTCTTATGGCTGAAATTATGATGACAATGATGATAGATGGGGTACTTCAGCCTTACATCTTTGGAATTTTCCTCTTTATTCTACCGGTAAGCTCATTTGCCAGATTTTACTTATCGAAATATTCCATTTTATTATAATTGTCATCGCTTCCAACCGGTGTCTGTTGGGGACCAAAACGGAGGCATAATGTTGAGCAGGGGACGTCTTATGGCCGAAATAGTTAATGATGATAAGTATAATCATACCAGTTCCAGCTTGAAAGCGAAATAACTGCAAAGTTTTCAAACGCAAAAAAAGTTTTTTTACTTACACCAAATCCAAATGACTGCGTTTTGCGCGATTGTTGCAATGCTCCATTCCGGGCTATTCCTGGCCACCCATTCGCGGTTCGTTAACTTTGTTATACGAGTGTTCTGTACTTAGTTCATGATTCCGGTGCAAATTAACCTGTAATATTTGTACCATTCTAAAAAGGTAGAAGCGACGTTACAATGTAAGGCGTTTAATGCGTTCCACCAGGAATTAATGTTATTTTCCTAGGTCTCAACAAATGCTCACAACTGCAATCTAGACACAACTTCAACTGTAATTTTCTACCACAGAGCTAAACCAAGCAAATCCCTAGAATTAGATTTGAAGCTTTGTATAATTTATGTACTTACACGTATTTCCTGTAACTCTTTATTTTGAATTATTTGTTTTATACTAACTTTATCACAGTCATGATTTATTGTAAGAATTATTTATCTTACAATAAATCATGACTGTGATAAAGTTAGTATAAAACAAATAATTCATTATTAAAAACGCAACAACCGTAGCAATGTAATGTACGAACGGTTAAAGTAAAATATTACTTTTAACCTGCCTGCTAAACTAAAATGATTACCTACAGGCAAATTTTGCTATATAGGTACTCGTATCGAGTAGTGGTTTGTGTATGACAGCTACCTGTGATAAATTGCTAGTAACTTATCATGTGGCAGACAGATATATTTCGCGCTCGATCGTGTATTGTACTCTGATAATGTTGTGCGAATGATACGATTCAGTAAATATACGAGGTGAACTACAAATTAAGTTTAAACAGAACAATTAACTGATGTCAAAAATAAAATATATTAAATTATTATAAGCCTGTAAGTAGAGAAGGTGGTCAAAGAATAAGTTCATTCCCATACCCTGTGAGGTTTCGGGACTAAGAATAAAAAATCGTAAAAAAAAAAAAATCCAATGTCATCAAGCCTACAGCCAGAAATGCCCAGAATGGAAAAAATGGGACGCGCGGCACCCCTCAAGGTAACAATCAAAGAAAATCTATTCTTACAGTACTACAACAATGTCATTTTGGACGTAGCTATGCAGCAGCTAAATACCTAATAGAAACAATATATGGCTGAAAAAGAACACGTAATGCTAATATCTGAACCATAATGTTGGAAAAAATAATAAACTAGACTTAACTAGACATAAATGGATACCTACAATTTATAACAAAATCCAGACTAAAGAACAAAAGCATTGGTGGTATTACAAGTCATATATTACCATATACCTACTCTGCGGCGAATACGAGTGATGTACCTATAATAATTTTCTGCTCATCATTGATTTCTTATAGTAATTTGATATGTGTATGTGTGTGTATTACTTATGTACGAAATTAATCTACTTACCTACTACTTTATAATATAATTGCGAATAGGTTATTTAAAATCCCCAACGTGCATTTATTAAAAAAAAACATTCGCTCCATTAATGCGTTTTTAAAATGCAATGTCATCTAGCGAGTGCAAATGCCGCATTGGTGCTTTAATCCGTGAGGAGGAAGAATATAGGATTAATTAACACCCGTACGCTAACGATGTCCTATTTATACGAGGATTTTAGAGTTCCACTGTATATGAACACTGAACACTTTTATCATGATGAACATTTAAATTACACATGAGCATTTTTTGTAAAAGCTCAAAAGACTGAGTGGCCGTTACTTTATGCAAATTTATTCCCCTATTTTTATGGAAATCTTATTAGAGCAAACATTTCTTCGGTCACATTAAGATTAACACATTGACTGTGGCAATTAAGTAGTTAGCATCATAATTAACCATACTTTCATCGGGTCGAATAGATCCTGTGGTAGCGAAGCTGAACCCTGAATTTATGGAAAAGGTGGTTCCGTTGCCGCACACCAGGCCGACACCATCGTCAACTCCTGATGATGCCTCGTAGAGAGGCGAAACACGTGTCGAGCATGTGGTTTGTTATAGTTATTTTGGTTTTTTTTGCGGCGTGAAGGTGGGAAGACTAATTTCATGCAAAAAAAATACGCAAGTAATTATAAGTGGGTTAACTACACGTTCTGTATCGCGGATGATCAAATTAATATTTATAATCCTTTAAAATAACTACGTAAGAATAGGCTTAAACACTTTTGTTTGATTGACATTATAATCAAATTATAAAACAAAAGCAAACCGATTTCATTTCAACCTTCATCATCGGACCCCGACTTCGAGCCAACGGAACCATCTCGGGGTTATACCGATACCGAAATATTCACTTATTATTTTTGAAAATCATTTCATGATTTTCGAAGATATCGAATATGCATACATACAAAAATAATGTTATCGTATTTAGAACCTCCTCCTGTTTTGTAGTTACCATGTTAAAATAAAATGACACTATAACTTTGGCGCCTAATCTAAAGCTTAAAGCAAAGTAGTTGTCGAGCCACGACACTGTCAATACGAAAGCTTGAATAATAATCCTTTAACCCTTTAAACGCCAAGAACGACTAATGATGTTATCATGTCTACCACGCCTGAAGCCACTAAAGTGGTCATTGAATATGCTGTCAAAGTAACTGTCTTGCTGACAGATAAGGTTTATTTTTGTTGGTAACCAATTTATTGCGCAATTTGATGCAAGAGGGATATTTAAAAGGTTTAATCTCGTGATGCGGTAGCCCAATGGTTTGGTGACACTTCGGGTAGTATTAACCTGTTTTAATTCTGTTTTGTTGATATAGAGAACTCGTCACCCATCCACCGTATTTTCTATTATTTTAATTCGTTTAATATTCGTAAACATGATTACACATTGAAAAACTTTTGCTCTTCAAATTATCATGCATCAGAAAGTATTAAATTCGTACTATCGTATTGATGCGCACATTAAGAATAAATAATAAGTACTTGTTTAAAAAAATGATTTCTTTACCTATACCGTATGTGTCTTCTGATATTGAAGTACTTATCTGAGGTCTGGAAAATCACTAACTGTAAATAAAAATATAAGCACCTTTGGGCGGAAATCAAGAATTTGTACGTCATATCCGGTGTACACCGGCAACTTCCGGCGCTCGTGCCGCTCACTTCCGTTACGAGCTTAAAACGTGTGTATATACAAGTATAGTGTATGCCGAGATCGAAGTTTGATTGCGCTTACCTGCTGCTTTATTATTGTAATGTCTACTTTCTTCAAAATGATATGTATTATTCCCAGCAATAACTGTTTAACGAAAAACTTTCCACATAACAAAATTATTGTTAATCCATAACTTGGTAATTTTGTACAAAACTTTTAAGTCGAGCAACACTTAGAAATCGTGAGACGAAAGCGCTGGTGAATTGGAGTGGTCATCGCTAAACATACGAGTTGCAGTTATTATTTAGGTATAACACTTCTGTGGGCATTACGACACGATGCATTCAGTGGGTAACCGTTATTCTACAGTCCAAGATCCCCCAATGCCTGGTTAGGCACTATGGTCACACTAATAGAGTGCCCCACAAAAACTTATGTTTGAAATCTATCACCGAAAGAAATCAGCTGATGTGGCGTTCGCAAATGGATTTCACCACAAAGACATGACATTAGGAGTCCAGACATTCAGGTTTGTTTGTATGGGGTGAGTTATTTTACTCAACACCTGATACAATTATTGCAGCAAAGCTGATATGCATGAGCTCCCGTCCAAAAGGTCAGCAATATTCCATATATGTGTTTGACTTGCGACTTGCAGTCTTTGTCCCGTAGTAGTATCTCCTCAGCCAAAAACTATTATATCTAATTCTTGGTATTTATGTAAAAAATATATCGAAGAATTATAAATAAAGAGTAACGAGCAGGACGCTGACAGGGAACTAGATCTAATTTAGAGCATATACGATTAATCATTTGCAATCTGAATCCAATTAGTGCAGCCAGGGCGTAAGCTTCTTTCCTGTCTTTATACGTGGCTTATTAAATTAGAACTTATAATCCTCGACCAGCTTCACCGGACTTCGCAAATTGTGTTAACGTTGCGATCACGAGACTGATCCGGATTTCATTTAGATAATTGAATGAGGATCTATCCTGACTGAGAAAAGGTTCGGGCGAATGACTATTGTTTGGGGCCCGAGAATTGGCGTAGGTGAAACAGTGGGTTAACAATGTTCTGGAAATAGATCAAATATAATGCAGATACATTACATTTAATCTTATCTAATCCATACTCCGTAGATATAAATTTGAGGAAATTAAGGTTCGGTACCTACCTGAATTGATTACAAAATAAGTACACATAGTTTATACAAAGACTTGACGAAAACAAAAACCGTTTCCATTATCTTACGAGACGTAGTCATTCAATAGTTCGTTATTATACGAGTGTCCCCTCTTTTCCTCCATTCGGCCCTGTCGTCACAGTGCTCCCGCCAATATGGATATTAGAATGCGTCCAGGGGCCTGTTTATCAAAAGTAGCTTGTAATAGAAGCGGAAGTCCTTATCTAATTAATGACGATAAAAAGAGACTTCCACTTACATTACAAGTTTTTGATGAACAGGCCTCAGGTCGTCCCGCCATCTCATCATTGTTATCATAATATTAATTTGGCTGAATTTAAGTATTTTATTTAATTATTGACGAAAATGTATATTATTTGGATATAATCTTCTGGATTCCAAGTATTTCTCCCACACGACAACTCATTCGTCGGTTTTTCATTTACATGATATATACTCACTTTACAATTGTCTGTAAACATACTTGGTCGGGTTATGTTATTTGTTATTAACTTAACTATTACGTACCGCAAGAGGACGATATCGTAATGAAAAAGTTTGCGTCTTTAATATCTAGGATTGTGAGTTATGAGCCTAAAAATAGTACAATAATACCTACACTACGAGCAAGTGTGTTGAAAACTATATTATGGGTAACTTCGTGCCTTAAAAATGTGACGTTAAGTTTTGATTTATTTAAATCCCTTTGCTACGAGTACTTGTATAATAATATTTTGCTATGACCCATCTTGTGTAAATTGGAGAATACCACGAATATGTTGCATTATATCTTCACACTTGAACTAGTTTGTTTAGTGATTATAGGTAGGTTTATTATTAACACCTGCTGCACACGTAAATTGTGCCTAATAGACTTCTTATAAATTCAATCGGCTAGACTTGTGCAAAAAAGTGAAGGTATCTAGCAACAAGGCAGCCCATACATCTCTAGTGCCTTCACATTCCGAACAAACTTCACTAAGAAGGTCCACGGGCTCCGCCATTTCCCTAGCCACGCGAGAACAAACGCTGACTAGCGTACGATCCCTTCCGTCGAGGTGTGATTAATTCTGCACGTTTACCTGATCGGGGATCCGTAGTTAACTCCCATTTTACGTTAACAAACTGTGGCCCTTTTTCTTCGCTTACCTTGTTTGCGTGATCAATCTTGTACGTGGATTTGATTAAAACCAATCAGTTTCGAGGCTTAAGGTGTTTGAACTGTCTGAGCATCTGAAGTATGTTTCAGAACTTAAAGCTATGTTTTGTAATTAGCATTTACTTCAATTAACGTCAAACTTGTTGAACATTCAATAGTTTCAATCGCCCTTGAACGTTGGTAAAGTTGAAATGTTTAATGTAGATCGATTTCATAAGCTTTATGATAGCGCTACTTAAGTACAATAATTTGCCACTATAAAAAAAACTGAGTACCAAGATTCCTTTCAAATCTTTAACCACTGCAATTATGTTTTTGACATCGATAATAAAGGTTCGTAATGATTCCAAACGTTCAGCGAAACCGACTGTTCAAGACGTAACTTGAATAAATGTGTACAGACTAGACACTCATCTAAAAAAACTTTGAATTCCTCGACTAAGTAATAGTTATTTTAACATTAATCTTATTTTTTCGTGTCTATAGGTTACACACAACGCCCAGTCAGCGTAGCCACCATAACAAAAACAAAGTGGACCCTTAACGAAAATGACTATGAACCATTTAAGCAAATCAAAAATAATAGGCTATGCTTGTAGTATTTCTCAATTATATGTAGTGTGATATTTTTGTTACTTGGGATCCATTGTGTCAAGCAATATGTCACTAGACGTGGAAATTGGGAGTCGGCTTGGGAAAGCGGCTACGACGTTTGGGAGGCTAAGTGCAAGAGTATGGACCAACGATCATGATGATATTTTTATCCAGTTACTCAAATAAACATTAAATGGCTACTTAATTACCCCGAGGATTACTTATCGACGTTAACTAAGATACTTACTTACCCAACCTCGGATATACAGCAACCAATTCAAGCACATGCCACCTCTCTTTCATTCTGTGTAGGTGTTTTTTTCATCAAGTGAGTCTTACATATACGACGTTGAGTAAGCATAGCAGCATTATATAAACTACATACATTTTAATAAATGTATTACAAAATTGCCACGAAAATGAAATCTACAAAATTATGTTATACTACACATGTATTAGATGATTTGGATTTAAACAAATATGTGTGTAGCTTCTTCGACAGTTTATTAGCCAATTATGTTTTACTACACAGTCATGTAATAGTCAACATCAACATTAATGTATATTAAGGTTGATTTTCGAAATTGGTTGATTTGGATTTAAACAAATATGTGTAGCTTCTTCGACAGTTTATTAGCAACTAAGGTTTGACAGAAAATATAATTTATTTTTCATGCATGTGTGCGTGAGTCATACACAAGGATACAATTTAATGAACTGTCTTAACACCAAAATTATCTAGCTTTTCAATTTATTTACATATTTCATTAGTTCATTACTGATATATTTAAATTGCTCAGCCCGTCATCTTAAGGTGCGTGCAAACTAAAAGAGCATTCGCTGTTCTAACCTCCCACTCTACGAAATTCGATCGGTACACAAAACGTGATTGGCTGATTTCGTAGAACGGGCGCTAGAACAGCGAATGTTCTTTTGGTTTAAACGCACCTTTAGGCCTGTCCTCCGAAGAGGTTAATGTGTCCCATCTGCGAGTTACTCTTCTTACGTCCGCAGCCAGTTATTCCTCGCCCCGTTTGTCCCACATTGTTCCTGGCTCTAATTAACTCGCAGTCAATAGCAGCGCCTTCAGACGCAACAGAAGCGTGCGCCCAATTACTCGCCTATTAATTTTGCAATAACAAAATGGCTGTGCGCTTATTGGGAGAGAAAATTTATTGAAAATACCTATAAATAATAATTAGTTTTTATGTACATAGGTAGAATCGACGTCAAAGATATCATTACGGTTTGAGTGACAAAAATATATTTACACAACCTCAACGTCAAGGCAATAAAGTCGTGTAAATGTATTGTTGGCACCTAAACCGTACCTAATGATATCTTTGACGTCGACACGTATTCTTCAATTACATAATCAACATTTTACGTTACAGTGTGAATATTAACGATTAAAATACTACCGCGTAGGTATCTAAAGTAGGAACCCATCTAGTTTCACCATGTCCGTCTGGTATGTCTGTCTATCCGCAGCATAGCTCAGTGACCGCTAACTAGTACTAGACATTTGCAGTTTCGTAAATATTGATCACGCCGACAAAGTGGTAGAATATAACCACCAAATTAAAAACATTAAAAACTCTCCAAGTTCTCCAAGTTCCCCGATTTGTTTCCATGATTGGTTTTCTCAAATCCTATTTTCTGAATGCAAGTTCTTGTAAATGAATGAAAATTACCAAAAGCGCCATACATATACCTATAACATTTGAAAAGATCCCTCGATTTCTCCAAGATCCCATCATCAGACTGCAACTTGGTGCCAATGGGACTATCTCGAGGTTAAACACGTTCGATCACAAAAAAATTAAAATCGGTTCACGATTCTCGGAGATATCGGGTAACATTATGTATAGGTATACAAAAAAAAACAGTCGAATTGAGAACCTCCTCCATTTTTTGAAGTCGGTTAAAAATACAGGGTGTAAGTCTAATACGGGCGAAGCTCTTAACGGGTGTTAGTTTACGACATAATAAGTACATTCAAATAACTTTTACTTAAAATTAGAGCAACAAAATTTTCCGTACAAAATAATTCGGTGCGCAATGTAGAGCAACATACGCGAGTTAAACACTCGTTGACAGCTAATTTCAAAAGCAGATGACATAACTGACATGTCAACAATAACAAATGTTCGTACCTACATTGCTGCTCCGATAGTCTTAAAAAAATTCTGTTGGGTCGTAATTAAGAGTAACTATAAAAAAACCTTGTAATCCATGATTATACTAATGAATCCCATGCCTGGTTTAATTGATCGCCCGTTTTAGATTTACACACTGTAGGTATACCTAAACTATAAAAATATACTCCAAAAGTGGGGATGTTTTTTTATTTGATAAAATCATGTATTCAATAGGCCTATAATCATGACTTTTTCGATGTTTTGGACCCACGGATCAAAAGTAAGAGGGGGGGGGGAACACAAGTGCACGGAAAATTGTTTAAAATAGACAACACGGTTTTTAATTGGAAATAAAGAGTCGCGGAACCCTACACTGAGCATGGTCCGACATCTTCTTGGCCGGTTTTTTTAATAGGACTAGATACAGTCAAGTAAAATATTATGTTACCTACTTAATCATTGATTTTTACCCTTGTCTTGGATATACTCATTATGTTCTGATTAGCTTTGAAATGGATACATTCAATTACACGAAACTGTACTTGAACCTACGCAAAAACATCTAAATTAGTTTGGAGTATGAAAATGCCTTAATATAATTATGTATGAAATATTCATAGAAGTTTGTAGGGTTGTTAATATCAAAGTTAAGCGAAGCGTATCAATGAAATATTTATCTATTCATAATCGGGCTGTTGTGTATAACATGAGTTTTATTTTTATGGAATGGATTATACGAAGCAGGTACATACCTATTTTCATACCTATTGTCATGAGTCATGACAAACGTCTAACGAAACACTTGTCAAAAAATTCAACTTAGATAGGTACTTGCAAGTAAGGATAAGGTGGCATTCCAACATCGCCCTTAAGTCCATAAAGTAGAAAAAAAAAGGTGGCATTCTATATTATTTTCATCTTATCAGTAAATCATAAAATTACAGTAGAAATAAATAAAATTTAGTACAGAAGGAATACTTGCATGCTTAAAATTAACAAATTAAAACTATCACACTTATTTCGTAATTGCGTTAATTTATAATAATTTACAGGAATACTAACATAGTTAATTAGCATAAATAAAAATGAGTTTACAACGAGAAATTGTTTTCTTACTTAGTAATACAATATTACCGGCCGCATGGTGACAGCAGTAAGAAAACATTTGTCACCACGCCAACACCTCCATCTGGTGTCATAAGAGTCGACTAAGGGATTGAAGTTTCACTGACCATTATTTGACAAAATATTGATGATGGGCAGCAGCGTCATCATAGTGGACACATTACTGCGATCGCCAATCCGCTTGCCCAGCGTGGCGATTATGGGCATTTACCTCCTAATGTGTCTATACCTACGCATAGTTAATAGGAGAGGCCTACGTCCAGCAGTGGACTATCATAGGCTGATGATGTATGATGATGATATTGATGATGAATATAATATTAGCAATTTTGAATACTCTGTAGTATTTTTTATTTTCATTTCATGAACCATAATATAAGTACCAATAAACTGTTAATTACGCCGCTTATAACTCGAGAACGGCTTGACCGATTTGGACGATTTTGGGTTTTTTTTATCGTCTTGGCTATATTTATTATGGTATAACATAAAAAGATTTCGACGAATTGTAAACCTCCTCCTTTTTGAAGTCGGTTAAAAAAAGGGAAAAAAACAGCCCGCAATTGCGATTTTCAAATTAAGTATTGATTTGAATAGTCCGCCATTCAATACTTTGACATTTTTATGACCATGACATTTAAATTTTGACACCACGAGTCTGTTTAAGGTCAATACATAAATGATGGCAGCTGAATAAATCAAAACGTTTTCTGGGCTTTTTAATTTGTGTTTGTTGTGATTAAATTTTTTATCTGCATCTCATTCGCTCAAATAAGCGCAACAGACGTGCAAATAATATGATGAAATTTTCGTCTGAACGGCTTTCAGAATTTTGAGCTCTTGAAACTGTCTATATGTAGTTTAGTAATACCAGTTCTTTAGTGACAGTGGTTACTCAGTGCCAGTGGTTTTATTAGTGACAACCCTTCTTTTGTAACTGTTATTGTTTAGTGGACAGTGGTTGTTTAGTGACAGCGCTTTACTTAGAGGCTGGTTTTTTAATACCAGTGTTTTAGTGTGGGTCGTTGTTTAGTGATAGTGAGTATATATAGTTCAGTGAGAGGTCGAGGGGGCACGTCAGCGTGCAGTTTATGTATATTAATGATGTCTTTGGTATTTTTTAATGTTTAAACTATGTTTTGACATTGACCAAGTTTCAAGCGAAACAAAGTTCGCCAGGTCAGCTAGTATGCCTATAAATTAATATTTGTCAATCATTAATCATTCTTTATTTCAAATCAGTATTATGACTATCGAGATATTTATAAAATTGACAAACACGCAGGATGGTTCCGTTTTACAATGGCAAACCTAAATGTAGGTACGACAACGAACCAAAATTACTGCTCACTTTGAAACAGTCCGTTTATAAATTTTGTTTGTAACCGTACCGTATGCTGTACGCGCACCCTGTATATACAGCAATGTTGAACTAAATACAGCACTCAAAAGTTGTTCATAGATTTCACGTATACGGGGGAACAACACAAACGATGAACTAATTATATTTCATATGAATGGCTTTCAAAATTATTAAGAACAATGCGCACGAGGGCTCACATTCGATTTATACTTAGTCGTTGTTATACGATTTTATCTTTTTTCAATAATACAGGACATTCTAATGCAATTATTTAAAAATCATCGTATATTTGTAAGGTAGTGCATGTATTATTATTAAAACACACATTCTACATTGTTAGGATAATATTTTATTGTAATGGTGAATTTAGAGAAAGAGTATTATTCAAAATTAAAAAAATATATATATACATATATATTCTTGTCACTAAATTATCAGCAGAGATCGGATTTTTGTGCGATATCTCATACTAAATTTCATCAAAATGACGTAAGTCACTGAGAATGTCGCAAATCCATCCGATCTCTGATTATCAGGATATTATAATTTTAGCTATAATGTTACTGGTAAGACAAGTCTTGGAGGCATCTATTTAAACAAAGTAATAGTCTAAATTCTACAAAATACAGCAAATCCCAATACCTAATGCATTTATTGTGTTAATTCTAGGTTACAAGAGCGTTGCTTAGGGAGCATTGTTTCGAGTAATGCTTTGATATTCAAGTGTTTCGTGACGTCTTACCACACACAGTAGGTTAATTTAGTACGGTCTAAAATTATATTTACAATTTACATCTTAGATTTATTTAGATATTCATGTATAGACCGAGAAACATAGTATTCCGTTAATTGTTATATCCCAGAATGATTTACCTGAATTACTTCACTACAGACATCTCCTCTGAAACAAAAATAACCTAAATCTGTCAATGACTCTTAATATAAAGGTAACATTTAATATCACCACCTCCCAATCACCTATGTCCCATTATATGTTACAATAGATACCATAATTTCCAGAAAAGTACTGCCACTTTAAAATCCCAGCAGGAAAATGGTAGGTAACGATGACGAAGTGTTAAATATTTTAACTCTCACATGTTGGAAAAAAGCCTCCACTTTTATTATTTCCTGAATTCTCCGTGAAGACAAGGCAAGACACGTGATACATTTTATATAAGACTTCACTGTGCACTTAGAGCGAGACCATGGAGACACGACGTCTAAGCTTACAAGAGGAAGTTTCTGAGACCACCGGTTGTGTTCAAAATAGAATTGTAATGTGTGATCTAATACAATTTAATTGGAATTATCTAGAGCTGTTTATATCAATAAACATAATATTGAATTATATTAAAATAAATAACATACGGATGCAAAGTAATTTAAAGTTATTTTCTGGTTTTTCTGGCGTATCATCACTATGAACCATACAGTATACCCACTGGTATACTGTATGGTTTTATAAGGACCATACCAGGAAACAATTGATTACGTAGATAATAAAAGTATGTACCTACAAAGTTTTGCAGTGAAACAAATCCAAATAAACTAATTGTATCTACTAGGTATACAATGGTCTACTTATTAAGAAAAATATCGCGAAGTAGGTACCTGTCGCTGCTTTGCGACAACTCACAACTGACAAAACCGTGATGATAACTCAGAAAATCTATTTCATTGAGATATTACAGTGTTGTCGAAAAGCCGCGCTATATTAAAATAAAATTAGAATACAGCTATTATGACTAATGTCCAATTTCATCTAAAAGCCAAAGGGTGGCAATTTTTTTTATATATTAAATTTCATCTAATCCAACAACCCTAAGGCAGTCGCAGTAAGGAAGGCAGATATCAAATGATTTTGCGACAAAACCACCATCTAAATTCAATTACATAGCATCGAGTCACACTATCCGTTTCTAACGTTGGTTAACAAAAGGGTTATAAGAATACAAAACTCGACGTGTCGGAAGGTAATCGCTTTTTGACGAGGGTACCGTGTCTCTGGACACCTGTGCTCCTTGAAATATTACACTTGGATTGGGGACTCTATTATGTGTAACGTATTTGAATCGATAATAAATGACAAAACTAAAGTCTACGTATCTTTGATACGTATTTTACATATCGATGCTTATAACTAAACTAACATGATTGATATTTTTCTTCAATATATGACATCTTTTTCAATATAAGACGTTTTTAACTTATTTTTTTAATTCTTCTAAGCTCCATTGAGAAACAAACCAAAGTCAACCATAGAAAGTATAGTTACGCATAGGTATTAAGTAAGTATTAAATATTAAGTAAAAGGATTTTTAACAGAACTTGTTAAAGAAATTAAAGGTATGTAGCACATAATTCTTCACAATCTCGTTGTCATAATCAGACCTGTCAAGATCCTTATTGTATCCCTTTCAATAAAACATCACTTTCGACCGTTATACCTGGACACCCAATTCTGTCGACAAAATTTTAAAAATATGAAGGCACCAAAGGTCGTCTTATGATAGCCAAGAAAACCCAAACATATTCCACTGGGCTGAGCTGTCAACCCTTTACTAAAAAATCTATTAAGGATGACAGAAATATTATTTCAAATAATCTTTTGGGTGCAAACCTTACCTCATATAGGAAACATACATTTTTTCTCAAACTTGCTACGGAATGTTCATGTTACATACTTTAAATTAAACCCGGAAATACTATCTATCTGGTGTCATGTGCAAAGATGATATGTAAAGAGATTTCATGTATTTATTTCACACCTAGGACTGCAAACAGACTGTCTTTTGTTTTGAAACGTCAAATTGTGACACTAGTTCTTCACATTCAGCCACACAAAAAAAGTAACCTTAGCACTAATATCTATACCAGCAGGTGAAAGAATACCTCAAACAGATTAAAAAAAATAATTGGTGCGAATGTTTTTTTTTTATGTTTTACGATACTGTGCTATTGGTATATTTACAAATGAAATAGTGTGGTTCGGCGAAATCAGTTCGTTTTATTTCATGGCAAGTTTGAGAAAAGCACTGTACAAATCTTGGCGAGAAACAGGGTTACAGGCCGCGTATTCCTATCTGGCCGAAGGAACTGAGGCCAGATATATCTACTTGGCCTGTAACCCTTCGTTTCCCGTCCTCTATAGTAATGTACTATTTCTCAAACTTGCAATGAAATGTTGGCATCAAGTACGTCAAATTAAACCAGGAAGTACTATCTCCCTGGTTCGATGATTGAACTTGATATGTTAAGACATTTTATAACTACTTTGCAGTCTTAGGACTTACTTTTTAAAGCAAGGTCCGTCCGGTACTTTGCAGTCTTAGGACTGTAAAGTACCGTGACTTTAAAAAGTAAAATACCGGAAATAACTTGTAAAGTGACAGAACATCTTGGCATTTCACCGTAAAAAAAAGAACTAATTTCAATGTCACCTGGTAAAAGATAATGTCAAATAGTTTAAAAGTTTATATATACTTATTTTGTAGATTCGTTTCGTTCTTTAACTAATTTGTTTGTGTACTGTGAAAATCACTTGCGATTATTTATTTCATTGCAAGTTTGAGAAAAGCACTATACAAATGTCGGCGAGAAACAAGGTTCCAGGCCGCTTATCTCTATCTGGCCTCAGTTCCTTCGGCCAGATATATCTACTTGGCCTGTAACCTTTCGTCTCTATAATACGAATTTCAAGAAAGGCAAAAGCCGTTTTTTTATGACTTCGGTAGCGACCCCTAATTTTTGTAAATAATAATTGAAAAAAAAAACAAATATAGTTTATTTATCAAATAACACAATAAAGGGGTGTCCCATAGAAAGTTGCAATCGGCAGGGCAAAGGGCTCCTTCATTGGTTCGAACATCCTACAAAATTGCAAAAATAAGGAGCAGCCTAACACGTATACAGGGTGGAAAGGGACGACGTTCCTTCCCGCTACCGACCGAGTCTACCAACCATTACTATGAACTTTCAGTATGGGACCAACATCGAAAGCGTACATGCATCCACAATATATGTCGTTAAATAACATAATATTTAAATTACAAATATATATCGGATGTCATATACCAAAGAAAAATGGACCAAGATCACCAAAATCCAGGGTGGGAATCGAACCCACGTACTCAGCTTTCGCGGCTGATGCCTCTACTGCTCGGCACAGCCGTAGGTCTAAAAAATATGAAAAAATCATGAATGAGTGGACTTATTACTACTTTAAAATAAAACTATTTTGAACATAATCGGCCCAGTGGTTTTTAGTATACCTGCCTAACTACGGAACACTACTTTGAGCTTGGCCGGCATACTCTTGGCCTTATTTTTTTTACGGTGAAATGCCAAGATGATCTGGTCACTTCGCAAGTTATTTCCATTACTTTGCAGTCCTAGGACTGGAAATTAATTTGAAATGCCATAACATACCAAGTCCAGTCATCGAACCAGCGATATGGTACTTCGTGGTACAAAAAAGTTTGAGTGAAAATAAGCAATTGAGTAAAAATAAAAATTTATTTTCATTTCTGGTTATCTTCGATTACGGTTGTGTACGGTTCAGTGACAAATAGCAACGAACAACCTATGTTCCGGCAACTAATCCGAGTCGGAATAAAGAACCTAAATAATATTAGTCAAAATGATTATGTTTAAAATTTCCTAATAGAACATGAGTAAGCAATTTAATTGAGTTTTGTGTGTCCATAACTCACGTAGGTACCTTGTTAAATATAACCACCATTATATTAACAATATTTATACGTTAATGCCTGCTCTAAAAAATATATGTGTCATGACATCGCTTAATCGCGGATGTTCAAAAACATAACGATGTTCGTAACGTTTTATGAGTCGCATATATTACAGGGAACAGAAGGCTTTAAATAATTTAATTTGCCTACACGTGTATGGCTTAGTTAAATGAGCCTTTCGCGTATTTATGAGTAACGTGGTGGTTGAAAAACCGGTGTAACCTATTATGGGTAGTGACGTGACGAGTAATATGAAAAATATATAATTCAGTCGTAAATATACACAAAATTGGGTATTTTAATTACACAGCATGGCAACTTAAACAGGAATTGTGAAATGTTTTTATCTACGCACATCTCATTAGTGCTCTAAAATGCGTTCAAAACCATAGGAAATGACCAGCATTATTACAATCAGTTTAACTATGGGAACTTGTTTATCTGTGGTAGGTAAAATTTGTACTGATAAGTTAACATTGTAGTACAGATTTAGATATTTATTCAGATAATTACACCGGTGCATCAAATTGATGTGATTAGTTTTTTTTCGAACCTACTTTATTCAAGCGACATTTTTAGCATCGGTAAACACACCGGAACGACGCACATCTCTAGTACTTTGTATCGTACCACGTCAAATCCAGAGGCACTTGGGCGCAGATAAATGGGCAATTCGAGCTCGAGTGTGGATCTCGGTGCCATTATTTTGACAGATGAAAATAACGAGTGTACCGCCGTAAATAACCGCACAAATCGGTATGTTCGTTACCGGGTTAGAATACATAGCTCTTGCTAAACATCCGTTAAAGCGGGTAGCTATACGTTCGTAGCCTAGGTTCGTCGTTACATTTATGTTTACTTATCCCTAACAATTGTATACACAATTACTGATTTTTTCGGATCTTTCCTGAAAAAAAAATCAGTAACATAAAGTAATATTTTAATAGAAAAATAAAATTAAAAAAAATTACATTAAAATATGCCAAAAAGCAAGACCAACTGGGTTACACTGAAGCTTATGTATGGACCCTTATAGTTTTCAATGGCTGAATTAAGTACATGATACCTGTGCCACAATTTAAGTCGAAAATCATTTCAAATTAGCCAGGCTATGCATGCAAGAGATGCATAAAAATCCATTAACGACCTCTTCTAGACACCTACACCTAAACCGTCATACTTTGAAGCCTATTATGAGGAACATCATCATCGTCATATCAGCGTCATCAAGACGTCCACTGCTGAACATACAATATTTTATTTCATGTTTGAGAAGAAGTCCAGTGTGTGCTAGATTTTAGAGAAGGTATGCAATTTCCCGCCAAGCATTTCATAAATGTGTCGGAAAGAGTAGTACAGTCAACAATGAATGTGGTCTAACACTTTTTGGATCTATTCATCGATAATAAAGTCGAAAAGTGGTACACCACATTTTTTGTTGTACACATACTCTGGACTAAAATCTCAATGCGCGAAATCTCAAGGCAACAAGGAGATCTTATTATAAAAGACTTATAAAAAACAGACTTCCGTAACGCAATATGTGAACTCTGTAAATGGAAAAGTTTCAGGTATGTAATAAATAGGTATCTTTGTTTTTATGATGCAGTATGGAAAATTGTAAGGTGGCTTAGGTGACTTATGGAACTCAAGTTGTTTTGAATTTGTTTACTAAGTCTCGATCGGGTTGCAGCTTATCCTACCGTGTCCCTGTCAAAAGTTACACAAACTTGTTACTTCAACCAGGATAAATGTGTTGTTACATTTAGTAGGTATGTTACACAGGTATTACAGGTTGTCGATATTCATTTCCATATACGATAGGTACGCTAACAGGTAGCAATGAGTATGCGTTGGACTGTAGCAATGAATAGGTATTTTAATCGTTTATCACACGACTGCAAAAGGAGGAAGTTCTTTATTCGACTGTTGAATGTTTTCTTTGTTTTAATGTTTGTTACCTCAGAACTTGCGCCTGGGTGAATCGATTTTGATGGTTTTTCTTACGATTGGTCCCATCGTAATTTAGTCCAGTTCTGATAATGACACATATGAGAAAACCATACATATAAGTCTAAAATTTGCGATATTTTAAAGACAAACGGGTCTTAATCGCGTAAACCTCTGTCTGCCTGCGACCACGGGTGTAACGTCATGCCCAAAACGTCAGGATATAATTAAACGTAAGTTTACGCGATTAAGACCCGTTTGTCTTTAAAATATGAGTGATAATCGTGAAAGTTTAAATCAATATAAAATTTGCGATATTCATGCGCACGAAAAATGGACGAAAAGAAACGCATCATCATCAGCCTATGATAGTCCACTGCTAGACGTAGGCCTCTCGTATTAACTATGCGTATAAACGCATTAGGAGGTAAATACCCATAATCGCCATGCTGGGCAAGCGGATTGGCGATCACAGTAATGTGTCTGCTATGATGACGCTGCTGCCCATCATCAATCTTTTATCAAATAATGGTCAGTGACACTTCAATCCTTTAGTCGACTCGTGCGACACCCGCAGGAGGAGTTGGGGTGGTGACAAATGTATTCTTATTGCCGTCACCACACGGCAGAGAGAAGAGAAACGCATTCAATATAAACTGTTGTGCTAGTGATCAATATGGTTCACATATTTTTTTTAATTAGGCATATATTATATTGCATTAAGGTACCAAATTCATAAATGTATTGAACGTCATGGGAGGGTAATTATAATCCGCTCTACGATTGCCATGTACAAGTATAATTATTACTTTTGTAGACAGTTTCCATAGCTCAATCGGTATTGATCCTGTCTACAATGCTAAAGGTTTCAGATTCGAATCCCGATGAGGGCATCTGTTTATGCATTCATCACAAAAATATTTGTTCATAAGTCACGGCTATATTTGAAATATGTATATGTCTCTATCTATTATATAAGGTGATAAATCCAAATAACTTAGTAAAAGATATTTCAAACTATAAGTTAGTTTTAGGTACTTAATTCTGTTCTTAGGAATTGTATTTTTACCTTACAGTTTTAATATGAGACATAACAGTATTTTATCCGAGAATCTGAATTCGCCTAATGATACGGATAAATGTGAAGCTTGTAAGATGATCAACACCAAACAATAAACAAGAAATCGACACACATTACTGTACCTACTATTAGCAAATGGGTCAAAATCATTTTCTCCGCCCTCCAGCCGGCAAACAGGACATTGCCGGCGGCTGCGCTAAACTAAGTTGCCACCTGCCGGCTCCGTTGAGCAGAAAAATAGTATACACACCTCGGCCCTTAAATGGGAAAGCCTCGGATCACATGTTTGTCGGCCTCAGCCTACAAATACACGTCATCCGAGACCTTTACCACTCAAACGGCCTTGGCATGTTACCTATCTACTATTGTTGTCTTGTTTCATACCACTCTGTCACGCTTTTAGTTTCTGTTTCGACTCAGTATAGGTATAAAAAAATCTGGTACACTTGTATTTCTTTTTCACGCTAGATTTTAATCTATACATCAAAAATTTAAAACAAAACATCATCTCATACAAAAATCACAACTGTGTCACATTTTTAGGGACACAATATAAGTCAAAGAAAATAATTTTGACCCAAATATGTTAGTATTTGCAGTGTCAGGCTAATGGAAATATTTTAAAAATAATAAACATGATAATTAACAACCAAGAGACTTTTACTGCTAAACAATTTTCACCAAGAAATTTCACTATTGTTGTTCATACTTCCAGTACGTAGTAGCGACTCGAGAACCTTACTGCTCCGTAATACGCTAATTATAATACTCTGAGCTTACTCTTTCCATAGAAATTTGTACTCTTAACACGCTCCTTAAAAGACCCGTTGTAATTTAAAATGTCTCGGTCAATCAAGTCAATAATCATTAGCATGGTAAAATATTTTTGTAATGAGGTCATCTACCAACATTGCTTGCAAATTAACTTACCTTATTACGGCTCCCTAACATCCAAATGTCCACACCGACGTTTGATAGCTACTCTCGACTACTTTTCTTCTTTACAAACTCGTTTAGAAAGTTGACATACAAAAATGCGTGCCTTAATACAGTTCAGTCATTCGCAAAGTTTAAAAGTTTTTTATCATTCCCAAACGCCTTGGAAACTATACTTTAGGGACGTCACTTTCTATATAAAAGTTTTATGGTGTGGAAGAAAGGGATTCGGCTATCAAGAAAATACAGTCCAAGTTTTGCATCCCCCTTTGTAGGTTTATTTTTTGTGACGGTTTTTGGGCGGGAATTTTAAGGAAATTGCGTAGAATACGATAATCGTGATCCAAAAATACTTACTGGACTGAAACATTTAAGTATATATTTTAGCTTCAACTGACATTAATGATCATTAATATTATAGTTCTAAAAAGTTCTAATCACGTATACTTAGTACTTAGATGCTTGTTAAGTAAAGTAAAATACGTGAATGAAACAATTAAGTGTAGTGTAATAAAATCCCATGAGATACCCTAAACACATAGGTATTCAATATATTGATTTAAACTTTCACGATTATCACTCATATTTTACAGACAAACGGGTCTTAATCGCGTAAACTTACGTTTAATTATATCCTGACGTTTCGGGCATGACGTTACACCCGTGGTCGCAGGCAGACTCAGTCTGCCTGCGACTGCGACCCGTTTGTCTGTAAAATATGACATAGGTATTCGTTGACCTTAATTTTTAATGATCAATGTAGATTTACTAAAACATTTATTTATATTAATGCCTACTGAATAGGTTGTTATCACTATTGGATTAATTTACTATTAAAAAGATGTTCACTAACTATTATATAAATTACTTAAAGTGTAAAAAAGTCATAAAATATTATCGTTTCACCAATTGGCCCCATAACAATGTAGCAATTTATATGCGGTCCACTGCGAACTGGAGTTTCCAATAAAAAGCACCTAATGGATTCCTTTTACTACGCGGTTGGAAATCAATCCATTGCCATCGCGACGATAAAACCAAGAACATAGAAGAACAATTGGTAAGGCTGCGTTTACGATGCTTTTTTCAATGGTGAAGCTATAAAAACAGAGTTTTTTTAACTTTAGATATCTCTTGCACGCCCGATACGGCATGGCCCCACATGCTCTTGGCCGGTTTTTTTTCTACTACTTTGTCGGCGTTACTAACATAATACGATAATACCTAGGTACAGATGTAGTGCAAAATCCTTTCTCTTCGGCTTTTCACAGAAACGCCTGAATTAATCTCCCTGTCTCAATTAGCTTCAGTGCATATGAAGTTCATTGTGACAGCAATATGAATTCGGATGTTTGAAAAGCCGAAGAGAAAGGATTTTGTAATACATCTGTATATGTAACTATGTATACCTATTTCTATCAAATCGCAAATTCCTAGTACTTACTGTTAAACAGACAGGCGGACATGCCCAAACTAGAAGGGTTCCTAGATTACTACGGAAATGTATTTAAATGGCTCTTAGGATTCTGTACAGATTCATTCAAAATTGCGAATGAGCGCTTCAAGAGTAACCGAAAGAAATATGTATTCTGTGCTATTTTTCGAGAACTCAATTGTTGCTGATGTTCATCTACAGAACAAAACTGTTGATGCACAACAACAACTAAATGTTAACAGTACTTTTCCAGTACACATTTTTTTTACTACTAAACACTTAAAGCTAAAATGGCTCTGTGTGTCCTCACCCCATCTTCAGAGGTAATAAGTGGTGTCACAGAAAACTTATTTCTCCCTATTCATAGTGCGTGAACATTAACAGTAGGGAATGTATATTATTTATGATAAACACATTGCAATACATAGGTATTTGAAATAGAAACAACTATAACTCAGGAACTACCATGTTTATCCATAAATACATGTCTATACTACGATTTAAACCAGGGCATTCCATCTACGTACACGACAACTATAACAGTCACTATCAAATCATCTTACGTTTTTGATTCATATGACATACATATACAAGCAAAATTTTGGCATTATGATAAGCCATAATGTAGTACAATGTTATTAGGACGCTGTGTGAATAGAGTGTTTCCTAATCTACCCAATTCGAAAGGCACAAACTAATCTAATTATATTATGGACAGTTGAACTCTATTCATATCATCGCTATTATATTACTATGCATAAACATACATAAATACAGGATGCTTAGCCAACTTGCCAATCACTAACGCTTAGCAGCGTTTTCCTTCTCTTTCACTCTTTCATATTAGTGCGACAAAGACAGTTAGCTGCCTTTCGGTTTTTTAGTACTAAACACTTAAAGCTAAAATGGCTTACGATTGACGATTAAGCGTTAGCGATTGGCAACTTATCTAAACACCCAGGTAGTGACGCTCTTTAATTTGAAATAAACTTTTTTTTTGCTTCACTCCCATACTGCTGAAATAGTTTGCTGTGACAGGCCCTAGAGGGGTGCGAGGTGGGGCCGAGACGTATTCGGATTCCGTCACGAATGGTACGAATGATTTATCCGAAACGAGAGGAAGAGTGCCCTGAGATAAGACGTGACAAATCAGAGCTTGAACCCGCGACATATCTCTATTTACAATTCTGTTGAGTTGACGACTTTTCCCTCGTTCTTTTATTAAACTTTACTCTACGGATAATGGAATAAGAAGTTACATAGCCAAATCCGCTTTCTAAGGATAAGTTTAGGAATCTGTAAATCATGCTTATTGTAATAAATTACAAGGTTTCCGGTGTAACTCACATAAATTAACAATAACTAATAAGTAATTTTGAAATGTAGGTATTAATATTTATTTGAACGGATGTTTACAAAAACAACATAACTACATTGAGCATAACTTTACAGGAGAGCGATGAAACTAAATTCCTTTTTAAATAATATTCATTAAACCTTAATATTCAGAAGCGGTATAGATATATAACCACTAAGCTAAGATTACCCGTTTGTTTGTGTTTCGGCTCATTACTTTTTCTTGTAAAAATAAAATAAGCCTTGCCACTTACGTTGTTTTTGTAAAATTTTGAGTAGTTACGTTGTTTTTGTGCAAAACTTGATGCACATATTTGGAAAAATATTTTTTTATTTTAAATATATCGTCATATAGGTACGCTAATATTCCCCATTTTATAAGTCGATTTAAAATATGGTTTACTCTGAGTATTAATGCTGTAGTTTTATTCGACACTTTTTAGTGCAGTTTAGTATGGGAAATAAAATATTTTCAATTTTTTTGCCAAACGGGAAAGTTTTAAGACAATTTTTTTTCACATTCTGTAGCTCCTTTGATGACGAACAGTATGACATCAAAAACTCAAATTTGGAAAAAATGCTAGTTATGTTGTTTTTGTAAACATCCCATCATTTGTAAAGGAATCCATTTACAAGTTTATTTTAATTTTTGAACAGTCTAGTACATAACTAAATGATACAGTTGTAGTATTTCAGGTAATTATATTTCTGTGAATGAAAGACGAAATATCTCCAAATAAACTGCTTTTAAATGTGTAAACCAAAAAATACTTCCAGATAATATGAAATTTCCTTAGTTCATCACATAAACGTGGTTATCACTTCTAATTGTGGTACCTTTGTATAACAATGCATTTTTACGTGTAGTACATTAAGTAAACCAAACGTTTAATATATTTTTAGGATATTTTATGAGTACTTACTTTATATGACTTAACAAAAGTTAATATCCATTAACTAATTACCTAACTATTGCATTACAGAAACTTAAACCTGACGTTACCTAAATATTTTCCGTAGTGTCCATAATAGGTAGGTAGGGGAAACTTACCTAATTTGTACCCCTTAAGAGAAAGAAAATGCTGAATGTCTGGGTATACCTACTTGAAGGAAATTATATACATGCTATGTTACAAATAATTAGGTATGTTATTTAACAATATTGTAAGTGTCACATTTATATTTTATTGTATACCAGAAAAACATTTCGTTTTCGCAACATAAAAACATTTGCCTGGTTGAAAACTTCACGAATAGTCCCGGAAGGGCCGTCTCAAGCCTTTTTGTTGGGGCCTTATTCTTATAAATCGGACTGAAATTTGGGATAGAAAGGATTATTCTATATACGCGTGTCGTCGCCTAGGGATGACACTTTACTGCAGTACTCATAGATAAACAGCTTGTGTAGGTATATACTCCGACCAATAAATTATTTTTCATCACATTTTATTGTCTAAGCGCGCCATTGCTTGCATGTGTAGCGGGAGTAATAGAAAATTGTAAAGTACCGTACTTACCTGTTTAGATGCACAATTTACTATTAATAAAGCGTAGTATCAGGATCGGTCAGCATAAATGAATATTGTTTTTTCTAGAAAAATTAGGAATGTTTATTTTTTAGAGTTCCGTAGCCAAAATGGCAAAAACGGAACCCTTATAGATTCGTCATGTCCGTCTGTCCGTCTGTCCGTCTATCCGTCTGTCCGTCTGTCACAGCCGATTTACTCGGAAAATATAAATGCTACAGTAACGAAATTTAGTAAGGATATGTGTTGTATGAACCGCTACAGGATTATAATATTAAATTGTAAAAAAACCCATTGGGGTGGGGGCCCTCCATACATGTAACTGAGGGATAGAAATTTTTTTTAGTTGTATATAAGCGTGTGGGGTATGAATAGAAAGGTCTTTGAAAATGATATGAAGATTTATAAATCTCATTTTTATTTAAGCAAATCGTTTTCGAGATATCAGCTGTCAAAGTCTCAAAAATGTGTCCCCCCCCTCTATTTTTTAAACTACACGATATAAAATTCTAAAAAAAATATATGTTATGTTATAAACTCTATCAACTATTTTTGGTTTGATCAAATTATCTCCTATAGTTTTTGAGGTAGGTTGATTTAACTGTATTTTTTAAATAATAAATTGATAATGGTACGGAACCCTTCGCGCGCGAGTCCGACTCGCACTTGGCCGGTTTTCATATACCTACGAGTATACTCGTTTTATTCCATACACATGAATGAACGTAACCTAAACGTTATATATAATATTATGTCAGTGTTACTTGTTCTGTTAAACTAAGTTAGATTGAACAACACCTAATTAATTATTTATCATCATCATCGTCAGCATATTATTATTATCAGCCGAAAGACGTCCACTGCTGAACATAGGACTTTTCCAAAGATAGCTACAGTGACCGGTTATGACAATAATGCTATTTAACAAAACGAATATTCCAAACGACTCATATAAATATTATTCGTATTAACTATAACTTTACAAATTATACGCCCGTATGAAATACACATCTTGTATGTACCTCGATAAATTAATTGGAGCGACGACGGTGAACCTGAGGGCTAATTACTGAAAACACTTAAGTATTCCATTCAGTTTTATTGTCCAGGTAGACAAAAAACGAATGTGAAAACAATAAAGATTAAGGATAGATTAAAGATCTTAAATTAATCAGAGCTATTTTTAAATTGCCATGTTAGCAATCTAGTCTAGAGGATGGGATACTAGCAGGCGGTGACGTGGATAGGTACCGTACTGTCCGATTTCTCTCATTAAAACTAATTTTGAAAATAGTATACTTAGTACTTACATATACCTACCTACCTTGATAAGTCGATGAAAGATGGTAGATATTTGGGCGCATCAAACTTTGACATAAAGAAGTAGAAAACAACAAACCCCTAGTAAACGCAAACCCTATTGTTGTTTTGATTAAATTTCGACCGGGTGATGCAGTGAAATTGCTCCTTTTATGCAGCCAGGGAAAAATGGTAGCAGACAGCGCTGTCCCCTCAGCAAACAATTGATTCTACGTGCGGGTTCACAGTCGTAAAATCGTTGTATTTCTTATGTTCATTTCGCTGACATTAAATAGGTACACTATTATTGATAAATTATGGTGCTCATGTTAAGCACACTACTTTTAAGCACTGGTACCATTAATATATCTAATGATATAATTGTGAGTCAACTTGATCGAGTATTGAACGTTTCGGAGAGTCGATAATTGACACTCGGGTTGCCAGATCGAATTCCAGCAAAATCGAGGCAAAAAGTCATTCTTATAAGGATTTTTGAAATTTAGTCTGATTCAAAATAAAACAAATACAAGATTTCTTAATTCGTAACTTCATCCTTTATCAAAAAAATATAGTCCATGAATTGATAACGATTAATAGAAATTTTAAAAATACAAATGTGTACGTAAGTAATTAAATTAAACGTGTCACGTCACTTATAATTCACCACTTTTTTGGCTTAAATTAATTCCAAGACCAGAAGTAGCAAAGTTTCACTGATTGTTTTTACAAAGTTAACCGTCGGGATTTTTATATTAATTATTTTTCAGCTTTCGAAGAATAAATTATTCCAACTATCTGGTGTTGACAGAGTAGTACCTATGTAACATTCAGCTTATTAATTGTAGTCTAAGGTTTAGGCATCAACCGCAAAAGCTGAGGACGAAGGAGAATCTCACCTCCAGCGTTGGTAAACTTCGGTATATTTTTGGTATGGGATGTATCAAATATTGAAACATTTGAAATATGAATCTATTTAGTATTTATGCATTATAATACAATACAATAACTCTTTATTGCAGCTCAAAGGCAAATACAAAACAAATAATAAAAGTACATGTTTGAAAGACGTAAACAAAAAGCGGTCCTCTAAAGAGCGATCTCTTCCAGACAAACTTTGGGTAGAGGAGATAAGAAAGTAAAAGTTGATTAATAAGGGACTTAAGTTATATTCTGCCTTACAAATACAAACTAGACTACTAACATTAAAACACTTCACTAAACAGTCGCAAAGGGAACAACATTTTTTAGGTTCTAATTCGTAAAATACTACTTTTGGCACGCTAAACAGCCAAAAATCGAGCACTTTGCAACTGTACTCGTATTAAAAAATATATATTTATAGAACCAAGCATCTGGTGACAAATGTGATCTAACTCCAAACAAAGTAAACCATGAAATCTAATAAACTTTCAAATTAACGTACTTATTCATGATAATGAATCAAGAAGCGAATGAAGATAGCTATTGGAACATGGTAAACGTTTCAAATGAAAAGAATCAAGTTAATTATACTCTAAGAAACAAAATCGAAATAATTATTTTTAAGCTTATGTAACATTTTGTATCTTACATAAATTATTTTCGGGCTTGAATATGTAAATATTTTAATTGTACGTATTTATTTAAAAGCATAATTACATTAATTACACATTTTTGTCAGTGTCATTCAATTTAGTTTTAGAGAGAGACACACTGTGCCGAGTGTGTATCTTAAGTTACTATATAATATAATGAATATACACTATACATAATTATATTGTTCATAATAGCCCACCATCATACATACCTATATTTACTTATTATTTAATTTAATATCGGTCTTTAAAAAATAAATTGTTTTTTAAGTACCTATTTGAAACTCCAAATCTATGTCTAATTGTGTCAACATATTAAATACCTAATAAATCCGACATAAACGAATCACACAATACAATTGCACTTTTTGTAACGCTTCAACGCTTGATGGCGTATGCAACAGAACCTTGTCCCTGAGTTGCGGAACGCTTTCTTCATTTTATTTGAGACTATAAATAGATAATATACCAATCATTGATCACAAAACAAATTCAACCAACAATGAAGTTGGTTATAGCAGTCGCAGTAGTCTGCCTTGTGGCGGTGTACGCCAGGGAGATAGACCAGACTCAGGACCTGGTTCCAGCTGAGAGCAAAGGCCACCACCATGAGTCTGGTGGCGGCAAAGAGCATCATGCCCACCATCATCATGAGCATGGTGAAAAAGGACACAAAGGCCATAAAGGGCATCATCATCACCATAAGGGTGAACATGGTGACCACGGAAAACATCATCATGAAGGTCATCATGAAGAGCATGGTGGTGGACACAAAAAACATCACGATGAACACGACCACCATGGCCATCATCATGAACATGGACACCATCACAAAGGAGGTAAACATGGTCACAAGAAACATCATGACAAGGGTGAAAAAACTGAAGGTTTCCACAAGAAATACCATAAGGATCATTTCCATAAGGACCATCATTTCTATGATGACCATCATCACGAGGGCAAGCACCACAAACATGGCAAACATCACGGACATCATGAAAAACATGGCGGCGACCACAAGAAGGGAGGACACCACGAGCACGGCCACCATGAACACCATCATGGCAAGCACGGTCATCATGACAAGCATCATTATTATGATGATCATAAGGGTCACAAGGGCCATCACGGTCACGAGGAGCATCATCACCATCACCACGACCACGGTAAGAAGGGTGGTCACCACGACGGGAAGGAGTGGGGTTTCCATCATGGAAAGCACTGATCTCATACCAAAGTTGAGCTGTGATATTTTTCCTTCAAACATGCGGGCCTTAGTCCCAGTTTAGTCAATTTATGAATGTTATTTTTTTTATACTGTTGATTTTTTGTTATTCATGGGTCGTTATTTGTATAATATTTTATTAATTTTGTAAATAATAAAATAAATTTAAATTATATTTGGTTCATTATACCCTAGGCACATTTTACCCGTTGTGATATATATTATACATGACTTATCATTATGTTATTATAGAAACAAATAAAATAAGATAATAGTTACGATAGTAGGTATATACACTATTTATACTATGCTATAGTATAATATAGTATATACTATAGTATATGTATTATAGTTACACGTAACTATCTATATAATACAAATTATATAATACATAAAAGTTTATACTAATACAATAATGGAGGTATTTATTATTGTATTAGTTTAAACTGTTGATAAGTTTAGCCCTTATAGATGCTTTAAGAGCCATAATAAACCATCTTAAGTAAGGAAAACAAAGTAAAGAGGCTATGCGAAGTAGATTATAATAAATCAACTATTTTATGATCATCGTAGGTTGAGCCCCCGTTGCTAAATTACTGCAAAGTTTGAAGTTTAACCATTAGGCAAACGAACCTTTTGGCAATGTATTAGTTCTGACGTTTTAGTTACGAAATAGTATACAACTGATTGTGAGTAGCATTTAGTAAGTATTTTGAAACAACTTTCCCATAGGTTTTACTATATATGAGTCCCAAAAAAATATTTTATAAAGAGTAAAATTTATGACATCCATCCATTCCGTTCCATATTGTTAAACGGCTCCCTCATTTCTGAAAATCGTAGGGACCAAGCATCAACAACAAAAGTTGCAAAAGATTGACATAATTATACTATTTACGAGCGACTAAAACTCGATGTTTAGTTTCCAGCTACACATTTTAGGGCTCCGTACCCAAAGGAAAAACGAGACCTTATTAGTAAGACCATCTATCTGTCCATCTGTCACCAGTGGCCTATACCACAAAACTTTACAAGTGTACAATTCTACAAAATTGTCAACTTTTTGTATGGGAATTTATACAATTTTGTAGAATTGTACGCTTGTGAAGTTTTGTGGTATATAGGGTCTCGTAAATTGTGATAGTTAGACTGTTGAAATTTACAAATTAGTTAAAGGCAAAAACAAGTATGTTTCAACAACATCAAAACCAGATATCTTCCGGATATATCTAGAAGAGCAAACAACTTTTCTCCAAGCTCCCCAGCGTAAACTATAAAATGTAAACCAAATCCCAAATTGGTTTACGTGTTGCAAGCTCGTAACACAACTAGTAGTCAATAGAGCACGTAAAACTCCACTAAAGAGTGCACAGGGGACCGCAAAATATGCATACAGCTCACAGTTTTATAACTAAACCAATTTGTATTCGAAATCCCTAAGCTCCACATAGAGACGAAAACTAAAAACCAAAACTGAAGGCAGCTATATTCTACTAGTTTTGGCTTTGAGTTTTCAATGGCGTTAACAAAATTAAAGGATTTAATGAATTAGGAATTTACTTTATCAAGAAAATAAAATAGGTTCGATTTAGGAAATGCTATTTTAAACAGGATTTTTAAGTAAAGTATGAAAATGTAGAACATGAAGTAGGTAAATCAACTTTTAATCAAATTTTGTTTCAATTTTCGGCCATCATTGATATCATATCTTACAGTTTGGAAAAAAACGAAGACTTTACTCAAGCTCTTTTAAGTACACTTTATGCATTTGATGTCAGTATCACCATAGCTTCGAAATCTGACAATATTGGTTCCCTACTGTGTTGCATTGCATTGATTGTTGCAGTAATATTTTCATCATCAGCTATCGAAAGTCGCTGATTCATTTGCCTCTGATATTTCAACAAGTCATATTTATGGAAATTGGAATGTAAACCAATTGTCAATTGTCACTATGGTATAAAATTCCATGTCGAATATTAGTATAGGTTTGAGCAGTGGTACTTTATAATTGACTTCAAAAAAGAAGGAGGTGATGATGTTACTTGACATCTCCGAGAATCGTAATCTGATTTTCATTTTTTTTATAAACGGGATGGTCTTTTTGGCATCAAGTCAGGGTCGAGGGAAGAAATCGGTTTTTTTATTTAAAGGATATCATTATACCTTATACAAAAAACCTTTGAAATGATTTTGTCATTAATTTGACTGTTGGTTGCTGCTGATAAGCATAGGTACATTAATTATATTGAAGAATTTTAAACTTGCTGTAGTTATTATTTTTATTGTGCCACATCAATTTTATTGTATTCCACTGAAATAACTTTGTAGGAGGAATTAATATACTGAGCCAATAGCCCCCAGAGAAATTGAGATAGATAGCTACTTAGGAAGCATACCTATGTTTTACATTATATTATACTCTCATTTTTATATTACACAGCCAACCTACGGAAAACTACTAGGTAAGCGTCTAAATTTTACCTGCTTGGTAAGTACGAGAAAAATAACCTTACTTCTCATAATTTTATTTATTTCATATATTTTTTTATTTTTAGTTCTCCAGATTATTTATGTATTTAGACTTTCTTAGTTGTCTTCTTAGAATATATTTTACTTAATAAGACACCAACACAGAGTATGAACGTACTTTTACTTCATAACTATCTACCCTTGGCCTACGGCAACAAAATAATTTATATTAAAATACCTCACAGTTTTGTGTCTAATTCACGAGTCATTCAAATAGTACACCAAACCAAGGAAACTCAGAGGAAAAAACTCGTGTATAAGCGAATTTTGGCATAGTTGTAGGGAGTGGTGTTTTAAACCACATACTAAAAGTACTGGTGGTTAGGGGTGGAGCTAACGGGGGGAGGGGGGTGTAAAGATCCTTATTTTTAATTTTTCGTAAATAACTCGTAAACCGTGGCTTATAGCAAAAAACGGTCTAGTACATAAGTAATCTACATAAAATTCTCGACAAAAATGGTATACGCATGTTTCCTCTGGGATCAATATGTTATGAGATAAGAAAGCACGAAGATGGACACAATAGAAATAAACATATTTGTTTAAGTAGGTATGGCACATACAGAATGCTCGCGAGCATTCCAAAAGATTTGAATGCTCAATTCCTCACCATAGTTAGAGTCTTTAATGTTATAAAAATTTCCTGGATTCGGCTTGGTTTCAGAGATAATCAACCGTTTTTTCTAAATAAGTTTTTCGACGTTACTCGACATAAAACTTCTTTTTGATTACAATGCTACCACAATGTGTTTTAATATTACCACACCTTTTGCCTGGCAATCAAAAAATGGGAATAAACTTGACGAAATAACCAGTCCCTAAAAAAAATATTAAAATAAATAATTTTTACAAATTGTTGTTATGATAAAAAGTACTGGAAATGTCAAAAAGTATTCAAAAAGTCTAAAATAAAAGAGAAAAAAAAAATTTTTTTTTGGTGGTATTTGACATTAGGTCTCATAATATTTTTTGTTTATTTTGATATCTGGAATGCATACTTAAAATATTTTGGAATGCTCGCGCCCGGGCGCGCCCTGTATTCTTATTTGTAAAAATAAAATTCCTAATTATCTTCTAAACCTAAAATATTCTCATAATCATCGTCAAAAGATTTTTACTATGCATTCTAGACATCAAAACAAACAAAAATTATTATGAGACCTAATGTCAAATACCACCAAAAAAAAATTTTTTTTTTCTTTTTTTTTTGACTTTTTGCATACTTTTTAACATTTCCAGTACTTTGTATCACAACAACAATTTGTTGAAATTATTTATTTTAATATTTTTTTTAGGGACTGGTTATTTCGTCAAGTTTATTCCCATTTTTTGATTGCCAGGCAAAAGGTGTGGTAATATTAAAACACATTGTGTTAGCATTGTAATCAAAAATAAGTTTTATGATGAGTTACGTCGAAAAACTTATTTCGAAAAAAAGGTTGATTATCTCTGAAACCAAGCCGAATCCAGGAAATTTTATATAACATTAAAGACTCTAAATATGGTCAGGAACTGAGCATTGAAATCTTTTGGAATGCTCGCGAGCATTCTGTATGTGCCATACCTACTTAAACAAATGTGTTTATTTTTATTGTGTCCAACTTCGGGCTTTCTTATCTCATGACGTATTGATCCCAGAGGAAACATGCGTATACCATTTTTGTCGAGAATTTTATGTAGATTACTTATGTACTAGACCGTTTTTTGCTATAAGCCACGGTTTACGAGTTATTTACGAAAAATTAAAAATAAGGACCTTTACACCCCCCTCCCCCCGTTAGCTCCACCCCTAACCACCAGTACTTTTAGTATGTGGTTTAAAACACCACTCCCTACAACTATGCCAAAATTCGCTTATACACGAGTTATTTCCCCCGATAGGCAACTTTTGGTCTTCTTTAGGTGGGCTAAAACTAGTAAATCTCGTGTTGACCGGTAAGAACAGCCCAATCATTTTAAAAGTATGAAGCCGTTATAAGTTTAAAATCTACATGTACTCAGTAATGTAGGGTTAGGTCGATAAATCGTTTTACTGACCTAACCCTAAATTACTGAGTTACAAGTCAGACGATTAGTAGAGTCAAAAATTAATGGACTTAACCAGGTAATCCCGTGTGAAATTAAACCTTAGATCGTTTAATGCGTCCTTACCTAGGACATACAGCCTATGTGTCAAGTTTTCATTTTATTTTTCAATTGCGGTCCCGTAACATTAGTTTCTCTAATTTGGACATTACATTACTAACATAGCTCAGTGCTTAAATAAGGTAGTATAATAATCAATAACACTGCATACTTACTTAATTAAGTTTGCCCTATAGAATATAGAATAGATTGCCATATCCTGTATAACCTCAACTTGATAAAATGTCAGTTCGAAACATAAGATAGACATTCGTAACATCGTACGATACACGTGCGAAAAGTAAATTCGTGACTCCCCGTCGGTCGTGTTTTAATTTGTCGCCACTGATTAAGAACTTTTTTTTTACACTTGTATCGTAATGGACTCTTATGAACGCGATCATTACATTACCATTATTTACTGAAAACATAATAGTCCCACAATGCCTGAGATCGGTTGATAACGCGAGTGTTCGAATGAAGTAAAGGAAGTGCTCTCGTCAAACGTTTCCGGTTGAATGAGCTCTTGACGTTACTACGCGACCATTTCCAGACGAGCCTTTGGCACAGTAAACTCACTGGCAGTATTATTAACGATAACTTCACGTTTTGTTTTATTTTTCAACTATTGATCACGACTTTATTTTAATTTTAGCCTAATTTTTAAATTTGGTTATTCTTGGTGAATACACAAAATAATGGAGCATTCCATGAAAACATGTCGTAAGCGACACTGTCTTTTAAATACTTTTGAAAAATTAAATTAGTAAGCTAAGTTACGGCATAATAATAACATATCAAGGCTTTAAGATTGACAGTGTTTCCTAACAGCTAGCATATTTTATTAGGGTAGCTACCATAGTGAGTCGTAACCGACAAAAAGTAGATGTTTTCATGGAATGCTCCTAATTATTATATCAGCATATGTGTGCGTGTGCGGGTTGGTAGCTGTACGCAGTGTTATACTAAACGACCACTTTCTATAGACGAAACCCGTACGCATGCTGATATGCGTCTTCACCCTTAATGAGAACGAACCAATAATACATGAACGCAGGGACCGGATACCGATATTTACTTACTGCATACAAAATAACGTTCTTTTTTCGTTCTTCGGACCGGTATATAAATTTTAAGTTAATGGAGTAATTTAAAAATACGAAGTTGCATATTATATAAACTATTGAGTAGTACATTAAGAGTCTAATACATTTTAAAATATTGAGCTTTTTCCAGGTTTTTCTAAAGTACCGGTTCTGGTCCGTGTAGTAAAGCATACCTATCAATTTTGCTTTTTTTTTTGTAATATCTACCTACATTTGTATTATATAATACTTGCATTTGTGTAATAACTTAAAATACTGGCTCTTTCAAATACCTATACGAAGTTTGATACTACGGGTAAGTAATTGAACAGACCCGTCGGTGCTAAGACTACACTAAATACCACGGATTTTAATGATTAGACCTACAATTTCAGCTGATTTGCATACAGAAAAAATCCGGAAAATAGCATATCGGGCCATGGTCAATGTAATAAAAAATGTAAATATTCAAAAACAACAGGGCCTATAATGTTCGAAACAGTTTTTTTTAGGATTCTATAAGCCAATATTCAATTTTTTTCATATACAAACGAACACTGTATTTTTTAAATTGTGAAGCGGATGTCTCCAAAAATATTAACTAAGTAAAACTTTCTCTTAGGTAGGACCTGATTCTTTTTAAAATGTACCTATTCAACGATATCCCACACTATAGGATATCAGAAAAAAAAATCATCCCTACTTTACGGGTAGGAGAGGTACTCTAAAATAAAACTATATTTTATTCTTACACTTTGTCGGCGTATTTAATACAATTATATAGTTACCTATACATAAGTAATTGCGAATTCCTAGTATTAACGATCATTGATGAGCTATGCTGCTAACAGGCAGACAGATGAACATAGGGAAACTATACCACTAATTGGAGTTCGAGGCCAACGAAACTACGACAGATGCGTTACTGTCAAATCTGTCAAAGTCTCTTATGTCATTGTCAAATAAAGTTTTCAGGTTTCGACAACTTTTTATCATTTAATTAATTTATTTAAAATAATTCCTAATAAAAACATTACCTAGTATTACCTTTAAACCCTAAACCATTACCCCTGTAATGTTTGTACACCTTTTTGTTTAATATACACATTTAAAAGTGTTGCAATTCCAACCATCTATGTTTTTTATTTTTCGTACATACATATTAATGACAACTCGATTGTAACTAGCGACAGCTGGTTTCACAATATGTATGGTGATGTAGACTTTGTGGTAACTTTTTCAAAGATGCTCCCATAGTAAAACTTGGCTGTAATCATGAGTAGATCCAGAAAATATGATTTTGTATCATTGTGAAAGATTTCAACCAAAATATTTAATTTGGAATTTAGTTTTTTGACGATGGCGTGTATGGTGAAGCTAAACATGGCTGGACCAAGAGGGTCGCCTTGTTAACAACCTACGAAAGAAAACAAATCGTTAGATTTGTATGATAATTTAGATGGAGAACTATAGCACTGCCAAATAAATTTGTAGGTCAAAGGAATTTTTCAAATACGAAATGTGAACATAAAGCACGCTACAATTTATTATTCTTCAATTTTCTAAACGTATGCAGAAATAGGGTTGTAATTTATGTGTAATTAAATCGCTGTACGAAATGTTATTAACACCTGAGGTGATACAAGCGCAATACCAACTTTGTTACTAATAATTGCGAATAATTAAGTTTTTATTAAAATATCTTATATATAGGTACGTGAAAATAAGTTAATCATATTGTTTCTATAAATTATAGAATTAAAATTACCAATAAATAAGATATCTCAACGTCTGTTTTTAGAAAAAAAGGATTTACTATTGTAAGAACATTTCATTGATGTAGCAATATTTTCGTAGTTTCTTTGGCCTCGAACTCCAATTACTGGTATAAGAGTTCCTAGTTTACTTCGGAACCCTAACAAATAAGAAGACACAGTATTGTAAGCTTGTTTCAACAAACTGTTTTATACTTTGACTGCGCAGATTAGCATGGTCCAATGGCTACAAGGCATAAGCGTACGTGGAGTCGACAGGTCCTCTGCACAAGGGCTTAGGTCGCAATCAAAGAGACCGAATGAGGCTTCAAGACCCTGAATGGTTACCGTGTGTCTATAAATAACATGACCTCTATTATTACCATACAAAGTATAAAACTACTCGTACCGTAAAAGCGAAATTAAACCTTTATTGCGATCCTCTAGAGTCATTATTCGTATAATTCTGCGAGTAACAATTTCAAGCAAAGCTAATCCAAATGCCTAAGTGATTTTTATGTTTTTTTTATTTATTAGGATATTTTCTTCGGTTACCGCAATAATTATGTATTAATGAAATAAAACTAACAACGGGTAATCCGTTCACATAGGTATTCATTCATTTGATTTTTTTCTATTGACAGCGATGGTTAGACAGAATATAATATAATCTAGCACAGTTTCCAGCTACAATCCATACCTACTAATCTGATCCTTTAAACAGTGTTAATAAAGTAATGTTGTTAAATAAACATCTTACTGCTCCTGGGACAACTTTTTTGTCGTTCTTTCCGTGGAATGTATTTGGACCAAAGCTAGCCAATATGTTAGTGTCTTTGGTGGCCATTCACGACTATAACCATTTCCGCCAGTAAATTGTACCTCTGCGGCAATCCAACACCCATTTCGTGACCGCAAGTATTAATCTAGATAATAGATTCCTGTTTTCTTCAATTACTGTTAAATTTCATGCGTGACAACCGGGTATCCGCTTGATGTACATAATATAAGGTCCGCTATTAATTACCTAATATGTCAATCTTCTTTTGCGCTGTATAAAATAAAGAATATACCATACTTATTTTATTTATTTTATTTATTGGAGAAACAACAGAAGCAGTGACAAAACATGTAGTATACATATACAGTGGTAATGCATTAGGTGTTCACATACCTCCTTAAATGCTCCCACTAAGGACGACGAACGTAATAACGTTTTCATCACACCTGTTATCTAAGCGCGCCATTGCTTGCGCGCGCAGCGGGAGTAATAGAAAAGTGAAATTCCCTAGGGAGTAATAGAAATGTCAGTACGTCATTTAATAATATTTTGTCTTAAACTTATTTTTTGGTTGGCAAGTGTGATGAAAAACATTGTATGCATCACGGTCGGTAAGCGGAATACTAACTCGAGTCATAAAAGCCCTCCGCCTAACGGCGTCGGGCTTCTAACACTCTCGTTAGTAATTCCGTACTTACCTCCCTTGATACACAATGTACTATTGTTCTTAATCACGCTTTGTACTGTATTTTAAAATCACACATGGTACTTTGTAAACACAATGAGATAAGACATTTCTAGGACGGAAATCAGTTCCTGAGTTTTGAAAAGTTATAAGAAAGGAAATAGAACGAGTATAACTTTTACAGGTTAGACCCAAAAAACGTATTCAATTCAGCTGGATACTAGGGTGAAAATTACATTGAAGTTAAAATCTATTCGCTACCTTGATTTCTGTGATTAAAAAAAAATCAGGTTTTGAGGTTTTTATGTAAGAAAATCAGATAAAAACTACAAAATTGGACGGGAATCTGCAACGAATCACTCTAGCTTAGAGTGACCAGAGGAGAGGTTAGCACCTAAAACGTGATCTATAACCGTATTTATATTTGATACGACAAATTTACCCAAAAACCTTACAAGCAACGGAACACAATGCACGGACAGAGTTCGACACTTCGCCTGTTTCCAGTAGGTGAGTAGAAACAATATCATAACTATCATAAGCCATCATAAAACTCGTCTAGAAACCGGTTCTCCATTATTACACAGACTTTTATAGTGCTCATTTACTTGAAGCTAGCTGAAGCATCAAAGTTTCATGCACGTGAGGGTAACAGAGTTGGCAAGTGCATCCTAGCCACGATAAATCTCAGGTCACAGATTAAATAATCACTTTGTTGAAGATACGCAGCTTTCTTGAAAAATAATAAATGTGGGAGTTTTAGTAAAAACTTCCCTCTTTGTCGCTTACCATGTGTATGGAATTGGCTAAACCGCACACAATTCTCACAAAGATTGCTCAAGATTCCATTTTATGAACCACTCGCTGCGCTCGTGGTTCAAATTCTGGAATCTTTAGCTTGCTCGGGTTTCAATATTTGCACGAGAGTTAAACAACTTCACTTTGCTCCCTAGTAAAACAAATAACTATTAAACATTGAGGAATTTGATAATTAGCTATTAACGGCTTTGTCAAACAAAATTATAACAATGTAATGTTGTATTGTATGTATATTCGATTATTAAGTAGGTGTGTATAAATAAAGATACCATAAAAAGACATGATATGATGAAAATTGCCATATTAATGCCACATTGCCATAAACATGACAATGATGCCAGTTTTCGGAGCACACTGCCGATCAGCAGTGATTTAGAAAAAACTTTTTTTATTTAAATTTAACTTTTATTTTAGTTTTCTACTTTATGTTACATTAAATATGCTCGAAATATAATTATAGTTAGGAAGGTTTATTTATAAATATTCAGGTTTAGTTTAACGCCGTTTTCTTATTTCTGTAAAAATCAAAAGATATGAACATCTGTTAATGCTTTTAATTACAGAATAACATAATATTTTGAAGTTATGTAGGTATATAAAATCAAACTGCACGCTGTATGAGTAGAGTACCTAATCTTTCATTTTATATTGGGTAATCTGCGCTGCGGCATCTAACTTAGTTGCTAACTGTGCCCGGGAGCATTGACCAATCACAACGTAATGAATATGCATCTTTTGGTCGTCTTAAGTAACGACGTTTCTTTGGAAGTTCATTATCAAAACTTCGGTTTGGTTGAGGTGTAGTTATATGAATTATCCAACCCGCTTTGGGTGTGAATACACCCCAAACTGGAGTTGGTAAACTTAAAGTTACTTACATTAATGACTATAACTAAACTTGTTATTTTTACGAGATAACTTCATCGCCAACGCATTAGGTACCTACAAAAAAGTTTTAAGTTATAAAAAGCTATTTCTTGAAGGTCGTGTCTTTCATAATCAGATAGGTATCGCACAAAATAGGCGTCAGTGTGCGCAATAATATACTGTACATGACTCCAAAGTCGATTAAATAATTAAACCATTAGCTACCAAATTATTTTCTAAAAATACATTTATGTATCGACATACCGGTGGCTACGAAAACCAGTGTAAATAGTCACTTTAAGGAATTATAATTAAATATCAAGAAGTTATTTGATCGTTTAGTCATTTAATTAATTTTGTACCTAGTCATATTCATATTATTGCGAAGAATGTCGCACATTTGCCCGATCTCTGTTCATAATGGAAGCATATTTTTATTTTATTACTGTAGGTACTTATTAGTTGTATTTTGACTTTAACATTGGTGTTTTTAGTAAGCTCGTAGGATCCTAGGCCGAACCCAATTGTTTTTAAACTTTTTTGGCTCGAATTTTGCGAGCTTAATTCAGCTCTCAGGTTTAATTTCCGGTAAATTCCAGATTGATTATTTTTCCGCAAATTGTGAAACAGCGTGGAATCGACATCACGTGGTTGGCTTGAATGAGTCCGCTTTATAGTGCCACGAACACGATACGACCTTCGCTAAGGGAAAAATAAAGAAATAAAAACGTGCAATTATGTGCTGTCGTGCGGTATGCATTTAAAATCATAATAAATATTTAAAAACGCTATTCTGAATCACTTAATTGAGAGTAAGCTATCGTTAATATTGTTTTTTTAGTACTTAATAATGAGTTATAACTTTTCATAATAGTGAAGATTTTCCTCGATCGCCAATCCGCTTGCCCAGCGTGGCGATTATGGGCATTTACCTCCTAATGCGTTTATACGCTTAATATGAGAGGCCTACGTCCAGCAGTGGACTATCATAGGCTGATGATGTGAAGATTTCCTACGATTTTTTTTCATTTTAAAAGGATGTTTATATTGTTTATTGTATATAAAATTTCAAGGTAAACTCAGCATGAGTTTACATTGAAATTTTATATACAATATCATACGATGGCGTTAACTTGCAAAATCATTCGTGAATTTGGATTTATTACTCGTATTAACAAAGACTAGCGGGTAAAAATAACTAAGTCGTACCGTATTCGCATGCACCAATACGAGTAGAAACCTTTGTTTAAATACGAACGCAAAAAGTGAAAAGTATACAGGTTGGCATACACAAGTGGGGTGGAAAACGGATGTTCAGTTGTTTGCTGAACATTGGGTGATATCCTTCGGTTTTCGCCTATATCACGTTCGTATTTGATCATCGAGATCCCCGTTAAGTGCTTTTGTTTTTTATTTCCTGTCTGGCTGTATTTCCTTAATGATCAAATGGGTAGGAATAGTTTTGTTGTAGTAAACAATACGTGCTCTTTTGAAATACGAAACATTGCAAGATTCATGGACGATTTTAGTTTTTCGGATTTGTCGGGTTCTCTTGAAAATCAACTACCTACACAAGACGGAGTATCCAACTACCTATTGGGACTGTTTCGGTTCGTGAGGTCGTTAATTCCCTGTAGCTCACCCTTTCCACAAGTTACTGAGCGGACTGTAGCGTTACTGTTATTGTTTATTTTTACTTACCAGGTTACACTTACTATATCGAATACTATACTACTACTTTACAAAAAACCTCCTAATGATGAGTTTATTGGTACTTAACTATCAATTACGGCTCAATTAACCAATAATTAGGATTTTTTTTCGTGATTTTGTCGTTGTCTCCATAGTGAAAGTAGTTCAGCGTGACCGTCCCTAGTACGTGTTCACTCTTGCTCCACGACATAGATGCCACTGCGGATTTACTTGGAAACTGAAGGTATAAATATATTCTGAAGGTATACATAAAAACTGCTGTAAAATTATGATAGTAAAAAGTAATAAAATATTGGGGGTGGAGCCCTCCGTAAGAATATTGTTTTTTTTTTTTTATAGTTATAAGCGTTAGGGGTATGCATATCAACAAACTCTTTCGACGATATTTGCCATCTCTTTAAGAAAGGTTAATTTAGCAGATTTTCTTATACTTGCTGTTATTGCTCTATGCGCGAATCCGACTCGCATTTGGCCAGATTTATTTATGTTTTCTGCCCTCCGGCCGGCAAACAGCACATTGCCGCCGCTGCGCTAAACTAAGGTGCCGCCTGCCGGCTCCGTGTAGTGAAAAAAATAGTAAACACACCTCGGCCGTTAAATGGGAAAACCTCGGATCACGTTTGTCGGCCTCGGCTTCGCCTCGGCCTACAATTAAGGTGCGGCTAGACTAAAATAGCATTCGCTGTTCTAACCTCCCACTCTACGAAATTCGATCGGTACACAAAACGTGATTGGTTGATTTCGTAGAACGGGCGCTAGAACAGCGAATGCTCTTTTGGTTTAAACGCACCTTTACACGTCGTCCGTGACATTTCGCACTTAAACGGCCTTAATCTACTATTAACATAGAGCTTCCAGTCATGTGTTATTTGTAGAATGAGCCTAAGGCACTGGTCTCACCGCGAGCTACTAAGCTATGGCTATTGAACTATCAGTTATAAACACGAACAATAGTTAACAAAGAATAAAACAATAACCTCAAATATTTATCTTGGCGTGGCTTGTAATTTTAAAAGAAAAAAATTTTCGGATGCGTTCTGAAATTTGCATAGTGAAAACACTTTCATTTTCCTATTGTTTTTATTTTTAGAACTTTTAATTAAAAGCCTTTTACAACAAAATGTGGTATTTAATTGGGATTTTAGCATATTGAATATAATATTATGAAAGGTTCATGTGTACGAATCTGTTTGAATCTATTGAGTTATCGAACGTATTGTCTAGTTCAAACGTCAAAAAGCTTATTGCACTTTCAGGCCGTATAAGTTATTGCTTTAGTCTATCCATAAGATTAAAAAAAAATTACTTTAACCTCTAGAGATTAAAACACAGTTTTGCGCTCTGAAATTGAAGGACAAACAGCGTGTTTACGAGCAGTGTGGTGAAAAATAAATAAATAAGGGGTAAGCTAATCGGGATATATCAACGTTAAATTCCCGCAGTCACCACCGCGGCTCATTGCGCCTTGCAAATTTCGTTTGCACTGAATAATTCACGTGAGGCGTACCTAATAAAAGTTTCAGCATGGCGGATTGCCGCGGTGTGGTGCGACGCGGCTAATCAAATATTTTTATGATCGACGCAGTTTACGAGCGCGCCGTTTGTAGAGGTACGCGGCGATTTGATTGCGAGGCACATACTGAAGCGGGAATCGGTATAGTTAATTAGAGTGCTTCTTTTTTTGCAATTTTGTAGGATGTTGGAATCAATAAAAGAGCTCTTTGCTCTCCCGATTGCGACTTTCTATGGGGCACCCTCTCATTTTGTTATTTGATGAGCGATCCCTAATTTTTGTTTATAATAATTGAAAAAAAAACTAATATGGTTTACTAATCAAATAAAAAAATGAGAGGGTGCCCCATAGAAAATTGCTATCGGGGTTGCCAAGAGCTCTTTTATTGGTTTGAACATCCTACAAAATTGCAAAAATAAGAAGCACCCTAATAGTTATATTACTAGTAGCACTAAATAGGTACCTAGCACAGTTCCCTTAATTTGTTTTTCTTCCCAGTGGAAATGAACAAGATGAAACTTAACGTAAAAGAAAATTCCCGTCGTAACATTTCTGCCTGCTTCGAGGGTTTTACATTATTACACAAAATCATTGCTAGGTATTTAATTTATTTCAAAACTATGCTATCTGATTGTCAAATAAGTGTTTGTTAAATATGCATAAATAAGCGGTGGTAGCTCAGTGGTTTAGAGGTTTGACTTTCAATCCGAAGGTCGTGGGTTCTAATCCTGGCTCGTACAATGAGTTTTTCTGAAACTTATGTACGGAATATCAGATGATATTTACCATTAGCTTTCGGTGAAGGAAAACATCGTGAGGAAACCTGCATACATCCGCGAAGAAATTTAAAGGTGTATGTGAAGTTCCCAACCCGCTTAGGGCCAGCGTGGGGACTATAGCCCAATCCCTCTCATATAATATATGAGAGGAGGCCTGTGCCCAGCAGTGGGATATTACATTATATAGGCTAAAATATTATTATAAATATGCTTAGTACCCATATGAAAGAGCACTTTCATACGAAGCAAAAAATATATAATTATACTAATTTAATTATATATTTTTCTGCTTTGTATGAAAGTGAATGTACTATTGCCCGATTAAACCCGAAACAGTACAAGGGCTTTGCTTTCAAGGGGATTAAATATATTATAACAAACGTTTGGATAAATAAATCTTATGACTTGCACCGCATGTGTATTGCTCCTCCTAAAGCCTGTCCCGCTGTCAATGTGGACACAGTGCCTTTTCATTTATGCACGTAATTTGATAAGGACATAACCGTATGCTTGTATATTTAACGAATTTTTTTCCATGCATCTATAAATGAAGATTGAGCTGACATACATGATGAATTTAATAACTGACACCTAAAAATATAATCGAATAATATCCAATTGGACACAGTAGAAAATTAAATGCCTGGATTATTTTAACTTTTATTCTTCTTCTTCTACCTAGCGTTATCCCGGCCTTTGCCAGGGTCCGCTTTCCTGCTACATTTCCTCCACTTTGCGCAATCCTCATGTCAGCCTTCACGACATCTAGCCATCGCTTCTTTGGTCTGCCGCGGGGTCGGGGCCGTCAAGATCATTATTTTAACTTTTATTATTATTAATTTTTTTGACAAATCTCTTAGTGAAGGTTTTCTCAAACGAACACAATATTAAAATGCATTATACATATTATAAAAAACATAACCTATGTTGCCGCCGGCAACAGGGCGCACCCAAGCTGCCGATGGTTAATGTTGCAGAGAGAGGACCCGATGGACTATCCGTGCCGTGTTCAGGATTACTACCTTCTTTAAATCTGACTTTTGATTCAGTCATCTAGCGAGTCTTAAGTT